>OZ020166.1:16569330-16628311 GCA_963971145.1 Sussaba pulchella
GAGTGAGTGAGGGAGTGAGAGTGAGTGAGAGTGAGTGAGTGAGAGTGAGTGAGAGTGAGTGAGTGAGAGTGAGTGAGAGTGAGTGAGTGAGAGTGAGTGAGTGAGAGTGAGTGAGTGAGAGTGAGTGAGTGAGAGTGAGTGAGTGAGAGTGAGTGAGTGAGAGTGAGAGTGAGTGAGTGAGAGTGAGTGAGTGAGTGAGAGTGAGTGAGTGAGAGTGAGTGAGTGAGTGAGTGAGTGAGTGAGTGAGAGTGAGTGAGTGAGAGTGAGTGAGTGAGTGAGTGAGTGAGTGAGTGAGTGAGTGAGTGAGTTAGTGAGTGAGTTAGTGAGTTAGTGAGTGAGGGAGTGATCGAGTGAGTGAGTGAGTGAGTGAGTGAGTGAGTGAGTGATTGAGTGAGTGAGTGAGTGAGTGATTGAGTGAGAGTGAGTGAGTGAGAGTGAGTGAGTGAGAGTGAGTGAGTGAGAGTGAGTGAGAGTGAGTGAGTGAGAGTGAGTGAGAGTGAGTGAGTGAGTGAGTGAGTGAGTGAGTGAGTGAGTGTGAGTGATTGATTGAGTGAGTGAGTGAGTGAGTGAGTGAGTGAGTGAGTGAGTGAGGGTGAGTGATTGATTGAGTGAGTGAGTGAGTGTGAGTGAGTGAGTGAGTGAGTGAGTGAGTGAGTGAGTGAGTGAGTGAGTGAGTGAGTGAGTGAGAGTGAGTGAGTGAGTGAGTGAGTGAGAGTGAGTGAGTGAGTGAGTGAGTGATTGATTAAGTGAGTGAGTGAGTGAGTGTGAGTGTGAGTGTGAGTGTGAGTGTGAGTGTGAGTGAGTGATTGAGTAATTGAGTAAGTGAGTGAGCGAATATTCGTTTTTTTTCGTCTTAGTTTTTTTTGTATTTTTTGTTTATTTTTTTTTGTTGTAAGATTGAGCGAATTATTTCTCGAGCCGAACGTTTGATCTCGACCACGAATGGTCGCAAGGACGTGGCTGGATCCGGTGCTAGAGGCCGCTCCGTGCGAGATTCAACGGCGAAACCGAACGGAGGAAATCGAAAAAACACCGGCGTGAAATAAATCGCTGGAAACAAGATATATATTTTTGAATAATCGCAAAAATAAAACGGGGAAAAAAAAAGTAATACGAAGTTAGAACGTACTTGATTATACCGGCGTTAAATAGCACGGAGAGTGGGGGGAAAAGTTCGTGTTACAAAGTGCACGAAAAAAAATTATACACGACGGGTTGAAGGGCGTCGAAGGAGGATGAATGTATGAAAAAAATCGGAGAAAGAAAAAACCACGAACATAATTCGCAAAACAATTGCGTCCTTTGACACTCGCGTAATTATCAACTTTTCGACTCGATCGAGTTCATTTCTTTCCCTTCTAGAAACCCTTTCTTTTATCCTCGTAATTTAAAAACGGTTTGTGTGTGTGTGTGCTTTGTTCGCGAACGCCAAGAAAAAAAAGTTCCAAGATAATCGGCCATCAAACGTATGAGAAAAAAATAACAATCGAGTTATTTTATTATACCGTTTCCGACTTTCTCACGCGCTCCTATGAGATTACTCCGCTCAATTCCGCGTTTTCTCGTCGACACACCACGAATCTTCGGGCATTTTGTTGCTCGTTCATTCGGTAGTAGATCGTGAAAAGTTTGGAAAAAGTAATGAAGAAAAAATCAACAGCAATAAAAAAAATTACAAAGAAAAAAATATAGAGATTGATGAGAATCGTGCGTGACGTTAATTTCATTTTAGCATTGATTCGAGTCTCGTCCACGAGATATAAAGTGGTTCGGTAATTGGAAAAATTAAATGGTAAATGAGGGGAGGAAATAAACGAAATAAAAAAAAAAAAAAGAATTCAAAGCAAAATTTGCTGTCAGTTACCGAATAAACGTTAAAAAAAACTGTTCTCCAAACGGTCACCGATTGTTTTTTTTTTTTTTTCAATTTTTTGCTTCTGCATTTATCGTCGAAACGTCTATTCGCAACGAATTTAAGGGCGCGTCAATTTTTCCTTGCACGCAAACCGGATCGGATGTTCTCTCTTTCCTTACATAACTCGATCCAAAAAAAAAAAAACTCGCTTTCGTTCGTGGGGGAGAGTGTTGAGTCGTGTTTTAGCTGTTGGTAATGGATTTTTTTTTTTTTTCGTTTTCTTTTCTTTTTTTTTGTCATTTTTTTTTGTTAATTTTTTTTGTATTTTTTTAAATGTTTTTTTTTTTATTTTCTTATTTGTTATATTATGCTGTTGTTGCTTTTTGCTGTTGCTGCTGTTGCTGTTGCTGTTGCTGTTGCTGTTGCTGTTTATCGCTGTTGCCAGCCGCTGCAGCTGCTGCGGTTGTCGCGATGTCGTGGAGCTGCAGCCGCTTATGCTCAACTTCCATCGTTTTTTTTTTAAGTGTATAACGGGTGTTCGTGTTGTAATATAGCTGTTAATTATTATTATTATTTTTTTTTTTTTTTTGCTGTTTTGTTTGTCAATTATTATTATTTTTTTTTTATTTTCGTGGAGTTACGTTTCGGTGGTTGGAGCGGTTATTGTGGCTTAAGCAGTGCTCTCGGTGGTGGTGTTCTGCACCGGTTGGCTTTCCTGAAAAGTCGAAGAAGGACGTGAGATTGCGAGAATTAATAAGTTGACTTATTACCTTCGATCGAAAAAGAAAAAAAAAAGAAAAAGAAAAAGTCCCGAATGGTTATCTAATGAAGAACGTTTAAAATCGACGAAGAATAAAAATAAAAGCTGTAAAATTTAAAAACTGCAATTTTCATGTAATTCGTTCGGTGATCCTCGCGTATTTCCGTGTTCGTGCGTTCTCTCGTAATCTTATACGAATTTAAATTTAATCCGTGTTCCAACTACTCTTTGCAATCTTCCCAAAATTTCACGTAATTCGTCACGGTTTACGTGTAATCTTTTTTATTTGGTTGTACTCGATCGAGAATTACGAGTACCCCAATAAAAAATTTTCGTGTAATTTTTGGGCCAATCTAATTTGGTGTAAACCATTTTTTTAGAGTGTTTTTTAGAATAACACCCTTAGAATTGAAACGATAATCATGAAAATAAAAAATAAAAAAAACACATTACCTGTACAGCCGGGGGATTTGCTGGTGCTTCCTGATCTTTTGGTGCATCGGACTTTTGCTCCTGCTGAAACTAGTACGAACACGTGCAAAAAAGTGTGTGGAAAAAAAAAACGAAATTTCTTCAACGCAAAGTACAAAATTTTCTACGACATTTTGGTATATCTCAATGCTCTGCATGGGAACCAAATCATTCGACGAAGATTGCAGTTCAGCTCAGAAATCCACCCCCCCCCCCCTTCGTCCCTGCCTACGCAGCGATTCCATAGAAATCGGATCGACGTCCGAATCGTAAGCTCTCAGCTGATTACGCGAAGTTTTCGAAAGTTTCGACGAGTTTCGTCGAATCCATTCACGAGTTTACGAGTTTACGAGTTCGTCGCAGCAACGAAGAGTGACCCCTTACGAAATTACGTGATGTTACGTGAAAGCTCGAGAGTCGAGAGATTTGTTTGTCGAATAATGTCGAGGGATAAAACAGAGCTATTGAGGGAAGGAGCAATTTTCGTCGAATGATTTGGTAGATCTGCGAATGCAGGGAAATTCGAATTGTCGGTCAGGTGGGTCGTGTAATTTTGTGATGGAGCTTTCCCGGAGCGGTTTTCTGGTCGAAGAGCTTTATTGGATCTTCGTGAACGAGCAGGACTGGGAGAAAAGCTGGTTTTGGGAGGGAATTAAGGGATATTTTGATGGATATTGCGATTGACCGATAATTAAGACATTAAAATGAACGACGTTCACTCGCGACTGCGAGTCTCGAGGATGATGAAATAGTTTGTCGATGTGAAGAAAAAAAACAAGTTTATGTAACAAATACGGAAACTGTGGTCTTAACTTTTTACCGACGAGCTAACGAATAATATCACGGTTGTCACGATGGGTGGATTTCACCAGGTCGGGTTTAAAAAAAACGACTGGGATCAAACTATCCGTCCAAAGTGGTTGAAAAAATTACGGAACATGCTTTGAACATTTCGGATGATGTACGAAGAGTTTATTCATGAGAAATAAAATGGCGACGGGTTGAAAAAAAATTGTAAAGACATGAAAACGGAAACAAAAACGTCGATGGTGAAGGATTGATGTTTCTACAATTACGATATGAAAAATTCTATGCAATCTTGCAGATATACAAATGTCTAAAAGACGATTAAATGAAATGATGAAACGAATAGTTTCCCAATGGAGATAAAAAAATAAATTGTTTTTGCAAAATCTGGACGATGGAAGAATTTTGAAGAAAAAAGTTTGGTTAAAAATATAAATAAATAATAATTTAGATTGAACTAGCGATTCCGGAAGCAAGCACGTGCTTCGAATTAATTCATAAATTACAGAATCTCTCGAAGAACTTCGCTGGAGTTTAGTCAAGTGCGTTGAATTTGCGAGATGGATTTGATTTAAATTCCGAGGTTGAAAATTCTGATTATTCCATGTATTATTTCACGAACTCGGCGAGTTGCAGCCAAACGACAAAAATTCCGCGATTCAACGTAATATTATATCGAGTTAAATGGGACAACAATATTTTAACTATAAACGCGTCGACGAGCAGAACTTCTTGATTAACATCAGATTTACGAAATCTCTTCATTTCAACGATTTTCGTATTTTACGAGAAAAAAAATTACAAAAATTAATTAACAGCACTTCCGAACCTTCAGCGCTGATTTTTATCAGTGAAATTGACAAACACGTACATACAAAGCCATCTAAAATCGTTAGGAAGTCACAACAATGGCGTCTGTAATTTTTTTTTCCATAAAATCAGAGAAATACTGCGAAAAAAATGAGTTGAAAAAAAATAAAAAATAAAACTCGTCTCGATGAATTTTTTTTCTTTGGTTCTCGTAAGTTCATAGAGAAGCGAGGTTTTTTATGGATACCTTGACCGATTTATCGCCCGTCCCGGGATTGACATCGGCGGCTTTGTTAGGATCTTCTACAGCGGCTTGGGAATCGGGAAGGATGTCGGTTTTGTTGGTCATCTGCAGACTACTGGAGGAACGGGGCTGACGCGTCGAGCGTCTTCGATAACGCGGCCTGGGTGGCCTCTGGGAACCGCCGTTCTGGACAATCTCGCCGGCACCGTCGTCATAATCATTCGGCTGCGTCATTTTTATTTTATTTTTTTGTTTTCGTTTTTATTTTTTAAAAAATTTTTTTTTACCGAATAAAACCGAATGAAAACCGTAATTGGACGATCGTGTACGCGCGAAAGCAATGACTTATTACGGAAGACTGTTGTGGAATTTATATAATTCGTTCGGTTGTGATTTTTAATATTTTTTTTTTTGGGTTTTGAAAATTTAAACTACTGGTGGAAATTATCAGGTCACTAACGAGACGCGCTCGTAAAATTCTCTTTTCAACGTCTGCCTTTCAACGTCGATAACTTCGCGACGAGGAGAGCTAGGAACTTTTTGTAAGGGCCAATGGAAAGCTTATAAATATATGTTGATGTATATAAATCCATTGATATTTTTGAAATAATATTTTCAGCACTGACCACTGAGATAGCGTGTAAAATGGATTGGAGAAAAAATCTGATTTTTCGAAAATTTTCTATCTTGACTCCAACTTATGGACAAGGTCAGGAATTCTTTTCAGAAAAATTTGAAATTTTTCTAGCCTAACCTCTGAAACTTTATCTTTAATTTGAGCCTAAGAGCTATAGAAAATTTTCACCGATTCTTGAGTTATCATAAAAATTATGCTGAAAATCAAGCGCGCCATAGAGATGGCCCGCGCTCGATTCACCCGCGTCTGCACAATTTCGACGATAACTCAAGAACCAGTCAAGATTTTCGATGTTTTTTGTCCTCGAATCAAAGACAAAGCTTCACACACTAGCCAAAAAAATTTCCCAATTTTTTAAACAATATTCCCCAACCTTTCCCACAAGTCTCAATCAAGACAAAAAATCCCTCAACTATCCGATTTTTTCATTCCAATCTATTCCACACTCCACCATCTCAGTGCTCACCAATAAAACAATTATTAAGAAAAAAAATAACAACAAATTCTCATATTCACAATCTTTCCAACGAATCCTAGCAAAAACTTTCCACCTTTCCCCATCGCCCAAGTTGTCGACGTTCAAAGACAAAAATAATTTCCACCACGTTTCCACATCGACCTAATAATTTTCACCGTCACTGTCAAAAAATTTTGCTTATTATCATTCACACGCTATGTGGATTATTTATTCAATTATTATTTTAAAAAAAAAAAAAAAAATTTTACCTGGCCGTCCTGGCTCCTCGGTCGGCCACCGCCCGAACCGCCTCCTCTTCCACCGCGTACGTTGCGACGGAAGAAACGACGAGGAGCTCCACCGCGTCCACGACCGCCACCACCGCCGCGCGGAGGTGCGCCTTCGGTCGCGGCCTCGACGTTCTGTTCGCCCTTGGCATAGCGCGTTTCACCACCCTCGCCTCCGTTCTCACCCTGCTGCTGCGCGTTGAATCCACCTCTGCGGCCTCCGCGGTAATAACCGTCGTAATTACGACGAGGTCTGTAACGTCTCTGACCGCCACCCTCACCGCCGGTATTGGCTTCTTCACCGCCGCCTTGTTTCGCTTCGCCTGAGAAATATTTACAAACGAAAATTAATTATTTTAATTATTTATGTGGGACAAAATTTAAAGATTCACCGAACTGATACCCTTCTATCCCCCGATGTGGGGGATGACTTTTTTTTTTTTTTTTTTTTTAGGATACTTTGGATTCTGGGACATCGCTAATTTTTTTTTTTTTTTTTAAGATTTTTTTAGACCCCTTCTTGCCCTTCGGGGGCCGGTATATTATTTTTATCGAGAGGTAACTGCTATTTGTCTTCTTTTTATTTGGATGACATTTTTTTTGGGGATACTCTATTGAAATTGAAGAACTTTTTTTATGAAATTGGAGTGGGCAGCGGGTTCGTATTATTTTTATTTATTTTTTTGAAATTTTTCAAAAATTTGAGTTTTTCTGAAATTTCGATATATGATAATGGTTTGGTATTTGAAAAAAGAAAAGAAAAATGATATCTATCTTGCAAAAAAATGGATATTCCGATTATTTCGATGGAAAATCGATTTTCGATTTATAATTGTCTCTATGTTTTTGTTTCTCTGTAACTTAGATTTTTTAATTTTAGTGTATTTTTTTAATTGCTTTTAGAGACGCCAGTTGCATTTTTGTTTGTATAAATTGTCTCTAATTCGATGTTAAAATGATTTGAGATCGCAATTTCGACCTTTGTATTTAGGGAAATGTCTGTAAATTATTGTATATTGATGTAATTTTTACAACGCCTATTTGACCGTACGATTGGACCGACCTTGCTCGTAGCCTTCCTGAGCGTCGCGCGGTCTGCGGGAACCCCTGGCGGCCCCACGTCTCGGGAAGAACCACTGGCGATATCCGCGACGTTTGTCCGCGGCGTACGGCGAACCCTTGACCGCTTCGCCTTCGGGCCCGGTTACATTGGCCGCTTCGTTTCCCTTCTCACCGATAGCCACGTCGAATTCGACGACCTCGCCGTCACCCACGCTGCGCACGGCCTTCTTCGGATTGTTCTTAACAATGGCCGACTGAAAAAAAAACGAAAAATTCATTTTTCTGTTTATTGAAAAATCTATTCGCATCTATATCACGTAAATTATGGCGATTTTTCATCACGAGGTCGTAAATAAATAATAATAATAATAATTATTATTATTATTTAATTATTTATTATATTATTATTATTATTTCGCTCAAGTTAATAATAATAATAATTATTATTATTACCATTATCAAAAATAATAATAATAATAATAATAATGATAATAATAATAATTATTATTATTTAATAATAATAATAATAATAATAATAATAATAATAATAATAATAATAATAATAATAATAATAATAATAATAATGAAATATTACCGTTATTATTATATTATATTATATAATTATTATTATAACAATTATATAATGATAATAATAATAATAATTATTATATTATGGAATTATTATTATAACAATTATATAATGATAATAATAATTATTATTATTATTCTCATTATTATAATTATAATTGTAATAATTATATAATAATGATAATAATAATAATTATTATTCTCATTATTATTATAATTATAATAATTATATAATAATGATAATAATAATAATTATTATTATTCTTATTAATATTATTTCGCTTAAGTTAATAATAATAATAACTATTATTATTATTATTATCATTATTATTATATTATATAATTATGATAATAATAATTATTATTATTATCATTATATAATTATATAATATAACATAATAATGGTAATAATAATAATGATTATTATAAGAACAACAAAAGCACAGATTCGCAAGTATTTCGTGCTCAAGATTTTTATCATATAAAATCATCACCCTTAATCGTAATTAACAATTTTCCGGGACGGTGCAAAAAAAAAATCGCGCAACAATGAAAAAAAAAACCAAATTTATATATATTCATACTCACTTGATGGACAAACACATCCTCCTTGGTGTCATTCCTACAACAAGCAAAAGAGAAAAATCATGAGTTAACGAATATGCGATATATATTTCGTAATAGACGCACGAATCGCACGACAGTTATTTATGAAAACGCGCAGCGTTTTGAGGATCGAACGTGTGCGCTCTCGCCCGCGGTCCAAAGACCCGCGCCGAGATAGGAGCGGTGGTGATAAGGTCTGGTGAACTACATCACGAAACTTCTCTTTGGACGGAGAACCGGCGCACGGCCAACTAATTTACATGCGGTAAATCGCGCTGTTGACAAATACCTCCGTCAACATTCCCTCGAGCAAATCCTGATTCGAATTTGCTTCGAATATTGCGGGACTAGAGAGTGTTCGGCCCAAAGTCGCAAAAAGGAAGCAGTCTCGCAGCTGCATTGAATCCTAAGCACCCGAAAAAAAATTCCTCCTCTTTCCAAAAATCATTTAAAAAAATCCTCCACGTTTCAAATGTTTTCTTTTTTTTTATAAATTCATTCATTCCTTAATTTTTTTTTTTCAAATTTATCTATCCTTTCGAAATTTATTTATTACTACATTTTTTTTTTGTTTCCAATGAATTATTATCAATTCTTTTTGAAATAATTAATCTTTTTATTATTATTATTCGCTGCCAACAAATTCATCGCGTTCGAAAGCGATTCAACGGGGATTATTACGAGGCACGTAAATCCTCGCAATCGCAAACAAAACACGGATGGACATCGAGGGCTGCAACGAGCGTAAACAATGCGGTTTGTAATTCACGAGTCAAATCGCGGAGCGTGAATCGCGGTTGACTAAATATAGAATCGAAACGAATTTCGATGAGACGGAGACAGAGAGACACGCGTGACCGAAAAGGTGATGCGGCTGTGAATCCCGTGTGTGCGTGTGTACGAGAAAGCCGGGGGGTTGTATGGGTGAGTGCGACCGGGAGAGGAAACACGCGTGTTGGTTTCTTTCTATAGGAACCGGCGATGATGCCCGCACCGAATAGATTCCAACGCAGAAACGCGCGCTTCCCTATCTAGAACCGCTCGCGCCGCTCGGCCGTATAGATCCGCCGATATTTATATATATATATACGTATATATGTATATATATTAGGGTGACCGGGGAAAAAAAATTTCGCCGATTTTTACGGGGCGCATCAGGATCAAGGTATCTTGAATCCTTAGAAGAATGCTGAAAGATGAGCTCGATCCAACCATGTTAATAATAACAAAAATAATAATAATAATAATAATAATTATTATTATTATTGTTATTATTAAACTATATAATAAAAATAATAATAATTATTATTATTATATAATCTCTATTATTATTATTATTACCATTATCATTACATTATATAATAATTATTATTATTATTATCATTATCATTACATTATATAATTATTATTATTATTATTATTATTATTATTATTATCATTATCATTACATTATATAATAATAATAATAATAATTATTATTATTATTATCATTACATTATATAATAATAATTATTATTATTATCATTATCATTATTATCAATATAATAATAATACATTCAAAAATAATTGTTATTATTATCATTATTATTATTATTATTATTATTATTATTAATATATATATATATATATATATATATATATATATATATATATATATATATATATATACCAATAACAATAATAATAATAATAATTATTATTATCATTATTATATTATTATAATATTATTATCAATAATAATAATAATTATTATTATTGCTAATTATTAATTAATAATAATAATAATAATAATAATAATAATAATAATAATAATAATAATAATAATAATAATAATAATAATAATAATAATAATAATTTATTAATAATAATAATTTATTAATAATAGTAATAATAATAATAATAATCATTATTATTATTAATTATTATTATTATTATTATTATCATTATTATTATCATGATAACATACATATCATCAAACGATGATGATGAGCCCGATCCGACGATTTTAAGGGGTGCCGGCGATTTTTCAAAGTTCCAACCGTGAAAACTTTGAAAATCCGGCGCCGCCCCTCAACGCGGTCCGACAGAGCTCATCTTTCGGCGAGATTCCAGTGACGCAAAATACTTTTCATCACCATGCGCCCCGGACAAATCCGGCGATTGTTTTAAATTTGTTTTCCGGTCGATCACCCTAAGGCATGTATGGAGGTACGAACTTGTATATAGCGCGGGTCCCGGCGCGTGAAGCTGCGGAGCAAAGCACGGAGCCGAGGGATCGTTGAACCCAAGCCGGGTATCCTCGCTCGGTGCGCGCCAAACATTCGCTCACGGGGACGCCGCCGCCAGCTGCTGCTGCTGCCCCGCCGCTTGTCGCCCTTCGATTCAGACCCGACCAACCCCCTCGGATACACAACCCCTTGCCTTTGCCGCCCGCTACGAACCGCCCCTACCGCATGCTTCGCGGGCTTTTCGATCAAATTCTCTTTGTCGGTCGTTAGGACGCTGCTTGCTCAACCCCGCGTGTTTTTGGTTTGTTTTTTTTATTTTTTTTTTTTAACTAGTTTTTTTCCCTACGTGGGTGAAAGGCGTTGAAGGATCAATTACGGCTCGAAATCCCACAGTAGCCGAATTCCTCTCGTGGAATATAGGAGATTTTATTAGATTGATAGATTATTATTATTAGATTTATTGTTATTAGTTATATTATTATTATTATAGATTATTTATTATTAGTCAACTATTATCTAATAATAACACACATTATTAGATCGTTATTGGATTATTTAGATTCATATATTGCGACGGAGAAATTCATAGATATATTGGATGAATATTAATTTATTATGAATTATTTTTTTAGTGAAATTAAAATTTGAGTTAATGAATAAATTGATGGATCAGTGTGTATAATGAAATATGATAATTCGTTCGTTAAAGTCGTTGCGAATTATGATACTTGGAATGAAAAAATTAATATATCTCGAAATATCGATGATCTCGAATCAAACTATCAAATATTACGAATAAATTCAAATTAATCGAAAAAAATTAATTTTCATTCAACAAAAAGATAAAATCCTGATTAATCAAAAAAATAAAAAAAATCCTGATTGATCGCAAAAAATCAATTCATAATTAAAAAATGAATATCTCCCAATTTAATAATTCAATAAAATGTCCATATCTATGCGTCACAAAGCTTCCCTCTCAATTCACCCGGAATGTTTTAGAATTTTTCTTTGACACAACGAGAACACGATAAAAATTTTTGTCCCAAAGGACTTGATCGTTACTTCCGCTGTTCCTAATTGTTCTTCGCTACCCGGCAACGGCTTCCACGATCGCGTGTACGCTCGAGGTAAACGCTAATAAGGTTTCCTTTGGACTTTGAGAACGCTGGCGTCGAATCCGGCCCGGCTTCGAACGAAAAAATAAGAATAAGAATAAGAAGAAGAGGAAGACCCACGCGTGGATTTCTTGTCATCGTGTAAAATGTAATTACTCGTTCCATTGAAATAAAAAATTGAGGGAAACGTCGATGTTTATTTTAAATAAATTCGTCGTGAACGAATAATGAATTGCGACGTTCGTCGATGAGCGACGAAGATTGTAATCCGATTGAAAACGGTGAGGAAGACGTTCGAAAAAAAATTGAGATATTCGATGGAACGGCGATCTTTCGGGGTGATGACCCGAGAACGGCGGCTCGTCTGGTTCTCGCCAGACTCCGGAAAGCCTCAACCTTGCCCGGTGACTCTCAATATATTTTATGCGTTAAGATTATCCGCGAAATTTTCGTGGTTTTCACGAGAAAATTTCGCCCACGAATAAGACCTCATATACGCGATTTCGCCGATTTTCGAAGGTACTTTGATAGACGCGGTTTAAAAAAAAATTACGCATGTATTAACAACTTTTTTTTTTACAGATCATTCATGCACATGGTTGAATATGTGTACAAAAAAAAATAACCAGAAATATTAACAAATGGCGGAGATATTGCATAATAGAGAAATGTATTTTTTTTAACCTTGTGAAGATTCTAACTTTTGAACGGAGGTTCGGATCGCTTTGAAATTTTTACAACATATTCTTGGTATAATTACCTATCGTGTGAACCACAGAAACAAAAATTTCAGTGACACAAAAAAAATATAAAAAATAAAATACCGACAGAAAATTTTTTTACTCAATTATCAGTCGGTATTTTATTTTTTATATCTTTTTTGTGTCATTGAAATTTTTGTTTCCGTGGTTCACACGATAGGTGATGTTACTAAGATGATGTCGTAAAAATTTCAAAGTGATCTGAACCTTCGTTCAAAAGTTAGAACTTTCACAAGGTTCAAAAAAATACATTGCTTTATTATGTAATATCTCCGCACATTTGTTGATATTTCTCATTCTTTTTTTTTTTACATATACTCAACCATGTGCATAGATAATCTGTAAAAAAAGATGTTGTCAATATATGCGTCATTTCATTTTAACCACGTCTAGAAAATCACCTTCGTAAATCGGCGAAACCGCGTATACAAGACTTTAAGGCGTCGCGACACATCGTCGTCCGTCTCTCTCATTTTTCTCACGATCGCGACGGACGTGTAATCTTCCGAAAGTGTTTTTTTCCCGTCAACGTTGACTTATCGAATCAAACCCGAGAACGATCGCATGCGGAATATTCCGACGCGGTCGACCGTTCTCGAATTTTCTCCGACGTTTCAATTACCACGGAGAAAAGTGCTTTACAGTTTTTTCTTACCGACCGAGCAAATCATCTCAACTTTATTCTCTCGACCGCGACGTAACGTCGTTAAATACAATTCGCAACGCGTCGACCAGCTCGCAATTTTCAAAATTTTCGTTCGTGAAACGAACTTTCGAGGCTTTTCGTTTGCTCGGGGACGAATAAAAAAAAATTGAGCGAAGAAAATTGATTGAACGAAGCGGCGAAGAAAAGATGAGCCATGGAGATGTTCGATGGAACGTCGGGTTGGTCGCGGAGAATGACCGAAAATTTCTGGCATCCGGCCAGATAAATAGAGAATCCAGAAATAGACGACAAGACTACGCGCTGCTGGACGGACAGACACGTGCGCGTTGGACCAGCGGAAAACTATGCGCTCGAGCTTCCTCGAGCTTCCGAGCCGACGTTGGAGGGGTCGTGACGGATCTTGAAGAGCAAAAACCCCCGGAGGGTTGGCGCTCCTCGCGGCTGAGAGTCCTAACGAGTGCGTATTTTTTCCGTCCTTCCAACGATAAATTGACTACTTTCGTTATTTTTCTTTGTGTTATTTCGAATGTATTATTTTTATTGTTACTTTTATTAATGGAAAACTAATTTAAAAAATATCTCTCAATAAAATACATAGCATCGAAAAATATTATATTATAGAAAAATATATTTGCAAAGGTCAAATTATATTCTCAAATTATTTATAGCCCGGCAAAATTATTTATTTATTTATTATTATTCTAATTATAATAATTATTATAATTATTATAATTATCATTATAATAATCATAATTACTATCATAATAATTATATTTATTATAATAATTATAATAATAATAATTAATAGTAATAATAATGATTATTATTATTAGTATTATTATTAATAATAATTGATAATAATAATAATAAAAATAATAATAATAATTATAATTATGATCATAATCATAATTTTTATTATTGTTAATAATAATGATTATTATCATTAGTAATAATAATAATAATAATAATAATTAATAAATATAATTATTATCATAATAATAATAATTAATCATTATAATTATTATCATAATAATAATAATTAATCATTATAATTATTATCATAATAATAATAATAATTAATAATTATAATTATTATCATAATAATAATAATAATAATAATAATTATTAATAATAATAATTTCCGTGAAATAATAATGATAATAATAATAATAATAAATAATTATCATTATTATTATCAATAATAATAACAATATTAACACCCAATCACGTTATCAAAATTTCCAAGTTGGGACTATTCAATATAATTTTCTTGTTAATCATTAATTTTGACTTTCTAAAGTAGAAATCACCGATTTCGTCAAGATTTTTCGTTTGAAATTAATTTTCTGGATCCTCGAAAAATTTCAACACCCATAGAATAGATTAACAGATCGATAAATGGAATGCGGCATTAATAACAGTCCCACATCGCTTCCTCATTACGTTCATCTTTTTTCTTTTTTCCACGTTGAATCCTTCGCGAAGAATGCAAAATCGACATCAACATGATTCGTATCGACGATCAGGGAGAAAATAAATAACCGCAACGACGCAGCCGACGACTGAACGATCCTGCGTAAGCCATGGATACAGGAAGTCCCGTTTCAATGCTATTTCAGTCAATGACGGTGCGATCCTCGGACGGGAAATAACGCAAGCGTGGCTCGCGGCTATACCGGCTCGATATATTAATGACTAATCCAGGTGACGAAGACCACGATGATATTAATATAACCGACAGACAAATTGACGAATAATCAAAAATACAGAGTTGTTAACACTGACCTGTTGATGAACCCGTATCCACTCTTCACGTTGAACCACTTAACAGTCCCGGCCACTTTGTTGGCTGCAATCAAACGAGTTTAATCAAACAAACAAATTAAAAATCAAACGAAAATTAATAAAAATAATTATAATTAAAAATATAATTATTTTTATTACTTTTATTAAATTAGTAAAAATAATTATAATTAAAAATATAATTATTTTAATTACTTTCATTAAATCACTACAAATAATAATTATACATGGGAAACAATGATAATAAATTTTTTTAACAATCATCGATTATTCGTTCACGAGAGACCAATACGTAATAATAATTAATAATAATGAGTTTTATTATTACATAAGGTAATGACGAATAATGAAATTTTGAGGG
Organism: Sussaba pulchella; assembly: GCA_963971145.1. Classification (NCBI taxonomy): domain Eukaryota; kingdom Metazoa; phylum Arthropoda; class Insecta; order Hymenoptera; family Ichneumonidae; genus Sussaba; species Sussaba pulchella. The sequence goes on from OZ020166.1 coordinate 16,584,853, forward strand.
AAAAAAAAATAGTTGGCAGCATTTGCGAAATTACGGCTCGAGCGAGTACGCCGAAGGAGGCTCGTTAAAATTATTCGGGTTAATGCGAGGTTCACGGTATCGAGAATTAGGTCATTCGAGCATCGTTTCGCTCATTCGCAAATTACTCAACGAACGCAAATTTTTTTTTTCTTTTTTTTTTAAATCTTATTCCCATTCATTCGTGTTCGTGCTAGCGTGGGAATTTTTAGCAATGACGAGGACCTATCGAAAGACCGAACTAGACGAGAATGAATTAATAAGCGCACAAAAAGAATGGAAGTCCGATCGATACCTATTTTTTTGCGACCCGTAGAAATTAATTAACGAACGTCTATCGATGTAACTACGACAGTGGCTGGGAATTCAATCGATTCTGTCGCCAAACTCAGTTGCACGAAAATGATTCGTTCAATTTTCAATCACCGATTTGCATAGAACGATATGGAAATCCATCGATTTATTCATTTTCCCGAAATAAAAATTTTTTTACGCGTACATCGTAATTAATTTCTATAATGTTTCAAAATTTATCAAAACAGTAAATATTGACGAAAATTGTGCGATTTACTTGGGAATGTGTACTCGAAATATTCATTCGTAATTAACGAGTGTTCCATTGTGTCCGAAATTTACGCACCGGGAAAGAAAACAAATAAACACATTTGCGATATCAAATAGTAGATTTTTCAATCGGTATTCGCAATATTTATTGTTCATTATATTGCTCGGTTGGACTGTAATCCATCGGGATTATGTGTTCTGTTGCGGGAACGTTGTAAACATTTCAACGATCAATATAGAAATTTCAATTGGAATCGGCGTTCTTCGTGGTATTTTTGCACGAGTCCTGGGCAAGATACGAGCATTCCTTTGTTTTCGCGATATATTTATTACTTCCCCGAGAGACAAATAGTAGACGATAAACCAACGACAGAACAGAAGATAATAAAAGAAATATATTTTAACCATTATATTATTATTATTATTTATATTATAAATTTATTTCGTTATTATTTATTATTTATTGTTATTATTATTATTTTTTTTAAGGTTATTATTTTGTTATTTTTATTGTTAATTAGTATGAAATATATTTCATGGAAAAGAAAAACACAAAAATATATCTCATGGAAATGAAATGAAAGAAAAAAAATTATTACGTATCAGAATAAGAGAGAAAAATAAGTATTAAAAAAAGAAAAGGTAGAGAAAAATATATACAACGCAATCAAAAGAGGGAAAAATAAATACGAGAGCGAAAAATAAAAAAGATATGTAACCGAAGCAGAAAAAGGAAAAAAAAAAATACAACGAAAGAGAAGAATTAAAAAATACCTGCAACGCAATAAAAAGAGAGAAAAGCATCCATAATAAACGAGAAAAAGGAGAAAAAACCCCGCAGCAAAATCAAAAGAGAGAAAAACAAATACAACGAAACAGAAAAAGAAAAGGAATGAAAGAGACAGATGGAATTATCTAAATGAAAAACTCGCAATTCGATCGAACGATTATTTCGCGAATCGAAGCGTTACCACCCGCTTTACTCGACAATACCAAAGCAATCCCCCACGCGTGTAAACACAGCTCCGAAATACGGCAAACACGTACGAAATCCGGTCAATAGCAGAAGCTCGCCGAACGAAAAGCGAAGTTTTCGCGATCGAGCTTTGGAGAAAATACAAAATCAAAAGCACCCCAACGCCGCTCTTATACATCGACGTTTCTCACAGCGTCGTTCATAAAAAGAGGAGGGGAGGGGGGAGGGGAAAATTGACCTCCGGAAAATAAGTAAACAAATCCGCCGTTGACTCTCGAATCGCAAAAAATACATACATATATATATATATAACGCATCAATCAATTTTCCGAGAAAAAATATTCATCCGCAAATTATCATCGATTTCCAATTACGCGCTAATTCGATTTCGCAACGACGAATGAAAATATATCATTGAAAAAAAAGAAGAAAAAAAGATCGATCGATCGATGAAGCGTCATCGGACGTACGAACGTAAATAATAAAAAAGACGCGACGAGAATTACACGAGGATGCTTCGCGGTCATTTGCAATTTCGGAGCCGAGGCTTCGTCGCGAATTCGCAAGATCGAAACGGCGAATGGACGGAGAACTACGGAGTGATACGCCGTGAAGCGCGTTTCCGTGCACGAGGGTCACATCCGGTGGCTCGAAATAGTCGCGAATTCTTAAGGATTCACCAAGGACAACCCAAAACCTCGCCACGAACCCGCAAATTCCAAAAATCCGTCCCGCTTAACTCCATTTTCCAATCTCAAACGTTAAAAAAAAAAAAACATTTTCCAAATAGTTCTACAAGATTCGATGGAAAAGCGGGAAAGTCGTTGAACGTTTCAGACGAATCGTTGGAAAAATACGCGTAATAAAAACGTATAAATTAACGATCGAGCGATGGCTGTAACGCCTTAACGCCGTTTGGAAACTCGTGGAACATTCGTTGTCCCGGCACGCCGGCCACATGGTCGTACGTCTGCTGGTCGCGGGCGCCATTACGGCGTAAGCTCCCAAGAAAGATTCAACGCTCGAACACGTTTGTTATTTTTAATTTTTTTTTTTTTTTCATTTCTTTTCGCGTACAAATTGATTAATTTTTTTTCGTTAGCGAGTTGATTTTGAAGGTGGATAAGAATTTTTTTGATTGACTCACCGATGACCAGCTTTGGTTGAGTAACCTTGGGTTGTTCGGGCTGTTTTTCCGGGTCAGCCATGGTGGTGGTGTTAGGTGTTAGACACGCCGCTGCCGAACCTAGATGTTCCCGTCCTTCTGGTTGTACTGTTGGTTCCCTTCTAATGTTCCCAACATGGCTGCGCCGCCAGGCGACCGACAAACATATAACCGTTTGTTACGAACTTCGGGATTGGTCGAAAAATCCGTCACTGACCTATCACGGCCAATGGGAAACGTCGGTATCGGGAATTAAACGAAAAGCGGGGCTGTTCTGTTAGCCTACCCACTCGTGTTTTTCTCTCGTGGCTTCGAGCGAGGGCACGCTATTGTGGCGCCATCGCAGGATTTCAGGAACGTAACGAGAATTTGTCGTCTCCCCTTGTTCCGGACGTTTTTTTTTTTTGAAGGACGCCGAACGGCCCGACGGATGGATTATTTAAGAATTTACAGGAATCTAACGAATTAACGTTGACGTAATTTTGTTCCGCGTCGAGTTGATGATGGCTGAAATTTTTTTGGGAATTTGTTGACTGCCATTTTGTAATTGAGCCGTGGCGAGGAATCCTTTTTCTCGTTCAACAATCTTGCAACAGCTTTTATTGCGTTTCTCGAGGAAGAATGATGCAAATATTTTCGAATTAATTTTTTTTAGTCCTCTACTACGCGTTTCTTCCTCGTCGGCTGTAAAATGGCTGAAGGTTTTTGAAAATGTGTTAACTGCCATTTTGTGATCAAGCCCCGACGAGGAATCCTTTTTTTCTCGTACAAAAATCGCACAACCGTTTTTATCTTATTTTTCTATGAGAAAATAATCTGAATATCTACGAATTCGCAGGATTCGAACGAATCTCTCTTGGCTCTTCCACGACGCGCAATTTCCTTCCTCGTTGACTTTAAAATAGCTGAAATTTTCTGGGAAATTGGCTTTCCGCCATTTTGTAATCAAGCCTGTCGCAAAAAATCCTTTTCCTCGTCTGGAAAAAATCGCACCCGCTTCTATTCCATTTTTCCAGCATGCCAGCGACTGAATCGCCGTTAATGGCGTCCCGCCATTTTCCAGACTTCTGGAGAAATTCCGCGGCCAGGAGCAGCCGCGGGAAAAAGGACGTAACTCGGGGAGGAACAACGAGGAACCAGGATACAACGCCATTGCCATAACTTTCGTCTCTATAGTACGAGAATATGATTTATTACTCCTCCCATATGCTACAGTCTTGCCGTAATAATATATTACTAATCACCGTTAATTCCACCGTGATTTAAAATGAACTTAAAATTATCAATTATCATACATCGCAAATCAATCATCGCTCTTTAAACATTATTCTTCGATTATTTTGTTTTCTCTTCACGATTTGTCGTTGATCCTCCATTTTTCAGTTGCGCCGTCTACGAAACGCTTTCGGCTCGATCTCGTTCCCAATTCATATATTTCATTTATTCAATACAGTTTTTATCTCATTATTTCGAATACCTCGCGTATTACACGATAACGAATTCAGATAAATCGATTTTATTCATTTATTATTTTTTCTCCCGTAGGACACACGCGCGTCTACAAAATTTTGTAAATCCACCCAAAAAAAAAAATTGTATTACCAACTCTTTATCGGTATTCCGCGTGATCGTCACAATTGACAATTCGTTCGACGAATATTCAAATTTTTTTTTTTTCAGCCACCGAACCGATCGAATTCGACATCAAACGCAAATCATTTTCGAAATTATTTCACGGAAACTATAATTATAATTACAAGGATACACATTCGCTCAGCTTTGTCTCGACTGTTCCTACTCGATGAAAAATTTTTTGAACTAAAAACGAAAAGTGGGGAGAAAAGAAAACATGGCAGAAAAAAATGATTGACGTTTCGCGCGTCTTTGCGGCGTTGAGTCGGATGATAAACCCAAGTTCAAAGCACGAACGGAATCGAAATGTGCATGGAAATGAGTCGATGACCCCCGCGATGTTTTACGTACGAAGCTCGATGATATAATAACGTGTTTACACCTACGGTTTACAACTCGTCTTATCATTTATATCCGTTGGAGTATCAGTCAATACGCAAATTCCTTGTATGTTTTTTTGTTTTTTTTTTTCGTTTTCTTCTTCTTTCAATTAAAAAAAGGGGGGAATTCGGAAGAATAAAAAAATTTGGCAGTTTGTTCGTTATTTCGAGTGAGATATTCGCGTGGAAACAAAAGCGCCATCCGTTCGGATCGATCGAGTCGTGTAATTTTTTTTTTTTTTTTTTTTTTTTTTTTTACACAATATCGGTATATATTTCGATGAAAGAAATAAAAATAAAAAAAAACGACAATTAAATTTAAATTACATTCTCCACTATCTCTGTCTTCTTCGGCTGGGTCGCGATCGTGGACCGGTCGAGCCCGAGCCTATGCTGAACATTCCTCCTCCGGTCGTCGGGGCGTTGAACGCGTTGGCTCCCGGTGCTGGGGCCGGAAACGCGGCGCCGGAAGTACCGTCTCTCGAGAAGTTGAGGGCCGGGGCTGAAGGAGCTCCGCTGAAGTTGAAACCACCTGCGGATGATCGACGAAGATGATTGAAAAACCGTTTTACGAGACAAATATCCTGAATAAATGGAAAGCTTCAAACCGTATCGGTGTATCGCTGTTTTTTGCACTACTTAAAAAAAATACTAATAGTCATCCTAAGGATCTGGAAAAATTCATGAACGAAGCTCAGGATTTATACTTTACGATAAAATTTTAAAATAAGATGTTTCCGGAATTTATGCATTATAAAAATAATAACAAACAGCTAAACTCCCGGAAAAGCGGAAATTTCGGTCTGCGTCGAATCGATCGACTTAAAAAAAAACATACAAAATGTCATCCTAAGGATCTGAAAAAATTCACGAACGAAGCTCGCCATTTCTTCTTTACGATAAAACTCCCAAATACGATCTTTGAGGAATTCTTGCATTATAGAAATAATAACAAACAGCCAAACTCCTGAAAATTCGAAAATTTCGGTCTGCCCCGAATCGATCGACTTAAAAAAAAAATACAAAATGTCATCCTAACGATCTGAAAAAAATTCCCAAACGAGCCTCAGCATTTCTACTTAACGATAAAACTCCCAAACACGATCCTCCCGAAATTCCCGCATCATAAAAATAATAACAAACAGCTAAACTCCCGAAAAGTCGGTAATTTCGGTCTGCCCCGAATCCCCACCCCGATACGCCGACAAGGATGTCAATCAAGAATCAAACAAAACAAATCAAATCTCACTCACCGCTTTGCGGTGCAGCGGCATTGCCAAATTGGAAAGGCGCCGATCCACTCGCCGCATTTGCGTTCGCCGCCGCACTTCCGCCACCAAAAGCGAACGACGCCGTTTGTTGCGGTTGTTGAGCCGCCGTTTGATTCGCGCCAAAACCAAACGATCCCGTGTTTCCGCTATTGGCGCTAAAATTCGTCACGGACGAGTTCGTATTACCAAAACTCAACGTTCCAACCGCCGGTTGCGCAGCGAACGGCGAAGCGGCGTTGTTACTTCCGCCAAAACCGGAAAAGCTCGTATTGGCGCTACTGAAAGCCGGCGGAGGCTGACTCGGTGTGCCAAAACCGCTCGTCGCCGAATTTCCAAACGCCGTGGACGTAGCCGCCGACGTTCCAAAAGCCGGCGGCGGCGCCGTCGTCGTAGCCCCAAAACTCGGACTAGCCGCGTTAAACGCCGAATTCGTTGAATTTTGATTAACCCCCGTCGCATTAACGTTCGTACTTTGCTGACCGAACGACGGCGCGGACGCGCCTATGGTTCCAAACGCCGGAGCGGAAGTCGTCGGTGTTCCGAACGTCGTAGTTGTCGAATTAGTCGCACCGAACGCCGGTGGCGCTGTGTTCGGTGTGCCAAAAGTTTGTCCAGTTGTGCCGAAAGTTTGTCCAGACGCGTTGGGAGTTCCGAACAGCGACGTTGCGTTGCCGGTTGTCGAAGAATTCGAAGTTCCGAAAGTCGGAGGATTCGACGTTGGTTGTGAACCGAAGAGCGACGTACCGGAAGTGGGTGGGAAATTGGGAGTTGGGTTGGCGCCAAAAGCCGGAGGAGGTGGTTTAGCTTCGCCAAAACGTGGGGTTCCAAAAGCCGGAGCTGGCGTCGTTGTTGCCGCGGTTGCGTTTGAATTCACGGAACCGCTGAAAAGACTGGAAGCCGTGGATGACGCGGCAAAAGATGGCGGCGGTGGGGGTACGTTCGAATTTGTTCCAAACGTCGTTGATTCCATGGTTTTTGCAACGCCAAAGGTTGGATTCGCGGTTACGGCGAAGGTTGATTGTCCGGTTGTCGTTCCAAAGGTCGAATTTTGGGTGGTGGTGGGAAAACCGGAAGTACTCGTTGCCGGAATACCGAAGAGGCTCGGTTGGGCGGATGTCGTTGTTGTCGCGACTGTGGCTTGTGCACCGAACAACGGTGTCGAGGTATTGTTCGTTGTTCCAAAAGTTACGGTGTCTGTAACGGTTTTGGGCATCGTTGCGGATGTATTGGTCGTGCTCGAAGCAAAGGCAAAAGTGGGTTTTGAAGTTACAGCGGGATTTGAACCGAATGAAAAAATTGCAGTTGCAGTTGTTGTTGCAGCCGGAAGTGCCGGATTCGAGGTTGATCGAGCGTTATTGATCGTTGCGACGTTGTTCGCGGAAAAACTGAAACCCGTCGTGACTGGAGTCGGTGCGACGATCGGCGTTGCGGCAGCTTGACTAGTTTCCGTACTTCCGGGATTGGTTTGAGTCGGCGCGATCGTTGCCGGTCCGAAGGTAAAAGGTTTTTTCTCCGTTGTTTGCGGGGTTGCGGTGGCGCCAAACGTAAATGCCGAAGTCGTGGCTGGTGTTGGAACACCGGCAAACGTGTTGTTGACCGTTGTTGCGCCAAAAGTTGGCGCAGCCGCCGTTGCGCCAAAAGTTGGCGCAACCGTTGTTGCGCCAAAAGTTGGCGCAACCGTTGTTGCGCCAAAAGTCGGTGCAACCGTTGTTGCGCCAAAAGTCGGCGCAACCGTCGTTGTTTTGTTCGGAATGCCGAAGAGGCTCGAACCCGTGGACGTCGTTGATGTCGTGGCCGGCGCGGTGAAGCTTTGACTCGGCGTTGACGCGAAAAGACCGCTCTGAACGCTCGCCGGAGCGTTGACGCTCGTCGTTGGATTTCCAAAGGAAAAACTGATCCCCGATGGTTGGGAAATTTTGTCCGAAGCTTGGGTCGTGGTTGTGGAGGAATTCGGTTGAATTCCGGGGGTGGATTTTGCCAATCCTGACATGGAATTATCGGAAACCGACGTGGGAAGCGCGGAAACGTTGAAGAGTTGAGTAGAATTGAATTGCGGCGGTGAATTAACGAGTTTGGTGCTCGGTGTCGATGTAACGCTGATGGAATTCATCGATGCAACAGCTGGGGATGGTTTTAAATTCGTCGTTGCCGATGAAATGGCGTTCAACGAAGACGAACCGAAAGAAAACGTTGACGCCGTCGAAACGGCAGACGTCGTTGTTGGAGAATTGAAGGTCTGGAAAATTGATTTAGTCGCGTCGGAATTTTTGACGACAACGTTTTGACTCTCAGTTTTTACGGATTCTTTCGTTTCGGCCAGGTTGTTCGTGATTTTCGTCTCGATTGCGGCAGTTTTGGCGGGTTCGACGTTGCCCGTTTTAATCGTTGATTCAGCCGCTGCAAATTGGAATCTAACGTGTTTTCCGGGTGTAGCCGTGGGCTTAGTTTTTCCAATTATAGGCACGATAGCGGATATCGCGATCGGCGACGTGTTCACGCTCGTCGTCGACGTTGACGAACTCAAACTCGTGGGAATCGTCGACAATGTCGGTGATTTAGCTTCTTCGGCTTGTATCACCACTTCCGGATTAATCGCGCTCGGAGCTTTGCCGGATATAGCGTCAAACATGCTTTTCAAACGGGTTTTCATACTCGTTTGACGCATATTAACGATATCCGATTTTTTAATCTCATCTGATTCGTTGGTGAGAAAACGCGGTTTTATACTTCCGTGTTCTTCGATGAGCGTTTTAAGTTTGTCGATATTTTGCGGTTCGGCTTTCATGAACAAACGATCGTTCAATTTTACACCAGTTTGTGGCTGCGTCGTCGCGTTTTCGCGGGTGTTGCGAACGTCGCGATCGTCATTAGGGCGATTGGATTTTTCGCGATCTTCGGGAATTTCGTTTTCGATTATTCGCTTGCCCGGATGAGGTTTTTCGAGGACGTTTTGATCGTTCGGTTCCGACCATTTTTTTTGCGGGCTGCACAGATCGAAACTTCGCGAAGTTTCCAAATCGTTCAACGAACGTTTCGTCGCTTTTGCTTGTTCGGAAATAGTTCGGGAAGGAATTGTCGGAACGAAAACATCGCCTTGACTAGAATCCAATGATTTGAAATGTTTCCCGATTTCGGGAGTTCCACTTCTCGACGTGTCTATGGCTTTTCTCTTGGTTCCCGATGAAACGACAATGCTCGAACTCAACGAACTCAAAATATCGTGACACGACGGCATTTTCGTTCTTTTTGCCGGTCTAACCGATTTGTTTTGAGGAGAAATTTCTTCTTCCGATCTCGAAGAATCGTCTCGCGTTCTCTTCTGCGTCATTTCTTCGAGATTTTCCAAATCGTCGGCGAAAACACCGTCCGTGCGTTGTTTTTTGGCGAAATCGAAGGTCACGTCTTCGGGTGACGCGTGCCTCTTCAACGATATCTCTTTGAGCACTTGAAACACGCTCGGCGACGTCTCATCTTCGGCGCGACAAATGTCGGACAAAATTTTTTGTCTTTCGGGCGGACTGTATCTAGAATTTTCCGGCGGTGCTACTCTCACCGTCACCGGCGTTCTCATTCTGCCGGTTCGAGGGTTCATCAAAGGAGTCGGACTGGCGTTCAAATTGACTCTGGGAAATTGACCGGTGCCGTACTGCGGTTGATAACCGAGTTTGGCGCTGGCCTCCGCCGCGTATTTTGTCAAACGAGACGCGAAGCCGGGCGACGTAACGTTCGTATAGATCCTGCGAAGGAAAATTTGGAAATGTAACGGGTTCGATCGGGCGTAACTTGTGGAAAATCGATTCAAAAAACTGTGGAAATTGTACTCAGTGTCGATATTGTATTTCGTGGAAGCCAGAAGCGGTCCCGCCACAGTCTGGACGGTTTTCACGCCTCCGGCTCTGGATCGCATCTTGGGGCTGATGCTGTTGCCCCAGGGCGAACTTTTGGTGCTGTAAGCGACGTCCTCGCCTCTGGACAACGTATGATTTTGCATTCCAGCCTCGGACTTGCTCCACGGAGATCTGGCGGCGGCGACGAGCTCCGTTCCAAAAATATCTCCGTTCCTAACCTCTTCCTTTCTCCAAGGTACCATCGGCGTCGATGTTATTTTGCTCATCGAGCTGCTGCGCTCCAAAATTCTCGAATCGGCGTCGACGTAAGGACTGTTCTCCTCGTTGGAATCGGGTCCGGACAATCCTATGGTTCTTCTGGTTATGGGACTGATTCCCGCGACAAGACCGAATTTCGAATTAACCGAGGTTGAATAATTTTCCGCGCTCAACTGATACGTGTTTCGTCTACGTTGGGCCATTATTTCGACGACGTAAACGCGATACAGACGTTTCAAGGTGTTCGCTATCTCGGTCAAACGCACGTGAGTTTGGAGATACGAATTTTCGACAAATACGTTGATTTCACGGCTGGCTAATTGAAGATAATCGTAAATTATCAAAGCTCGCGGAGTGAACGGCGTGTCGTTCGCGACGATGATACAAAAACCGCAAATAATCAGCACGAGAATTACCGTTATGGCGTAAAATGGTCCGAAAACGTTGCAGAGAATCGCGCACCCACTTATAACACTTACCAACACGATAATGTCCCGTTTTCCTAGATTCCACATATTATATTTCAAAAAAATAACCTCCCCATGTTTGAAAACAGCACGAACTCCGAGCCTATCGGGACATCGTCATGTTCGGACGCGATTATTAGCGACGATATGGCGGTTGCACGAAGACTGGGAATTACGGGGACGGGAGAAGGGCCAGCGGGATATTGATAAACGTGGCGAGAAAAATTTGGCGGGAAATGGTTGGAATGGCGGTCAATGGCGACGCCACCGTCGTGTGAATAGAGCGACGGAGAGGAAATGAAAGCCTCTGATCAGAGAAGAGAGAGAAGGCAATGGCAATGATGCAGGTATTATGATTTGGGGTAACATCGATGACGCATTTTCTCAGGTTCGGCATAGCCGCCAGGCGTCGTGACTATCGCATGCCCTTCGAGAACTTAACCTCGAAATATTTTCGCAACTCTTTAAAGACTCTTCTCAGTGCTCTGAATTTGCAGCGGCAAATCGATTTCGATACATTTATCGATTTATCGACTTTGCTATTGGAATAATTGAGGTTAGGTTAGACGAGACATATTTGCGTTATCAGCAAGTGAGAGAGAGAGGGAGAAATGGCTGCTTCTGTTTATGATACGTACACAACCGACTACAGCGCCAATTCTTCATTAGAGGTATCGCCCCCACCACCAGAGTTTCAACAATTGAAGACCCCGATCGTACTTTCCGATACCGCACAAGTGCAATCCCAACAGCCACGAGTAGTTTAGAGAGCGTTGACTGTACTGAACTGTACTATGTGTCCTATTTTTAATCATACGTTGACTGTATCTCCTTTTCGGAGTCGATTTCGTCGTTGGTTTTAAAATAAACCTTCTACCGACCAGCGGGAACATTCTCGATTATTCCCATCTCTTACTTTTTAATGTCGCGCAGAGCCGGCCGCCTCTTCAGTAACATTTTGACCACATGCAAAGAAGTTTCGAGAGATCAACGTGATATAAGTTTGTCAATTAGTCATCAAGGTTTGTTTTAGATCTTTTTCAACGGTAGACTATTTTTTTTTTATCTCTGAAAAAATTTTGTATAAAAAAATAAATTGATATAAATAATAATAAATAAATCAATAGTTAATTAAATACATAAACAAATAAATAAAATAACGATTTTTCAATCGAAACAACATTCTACAACTGACGGAACGATTGTTTTTGCAGAAATATAAGAAGTCGCAATGACAAAATCGGAATTACCACGAGAATTGAAGGAAAAGGGCAACCAGGCGTTTCAGAAAGGCAATTGGAACGAAGCGTTGGATTATTATACCCAAGCTCTGAATCTATCCAGCGAGGAAAATGCCGAAAGAGCGGTATTCTACAAAAACCGAGCAGCTGCGTATCTCAAACAAAAAGATTACGCCAACGCTATGTCGGATTGCGACGAGGCCCTTCGCATCTGTCCCAACGATCCGAAGACCCTGTTCAGGCGGTGTCAGGCCCTCGAGGCGTTGGAGCGCTTCGAAGAAGCTTACAGAGACGCCAGATACGTCGTCAGCGTGGATCCGGCCAACAAAGCGGTCCAGCCCATTCTCGCCAGACTCCACGAAATAGTTCAAGAACGTCACAAACAAAATTCCCGGGTCAGCGCCAAAGTTTCGCAGATGTTCGAACTGGCTTTCGACCTCAAAACGGACAAGGAACGCAGAGAAACGGCACTCAACAATCTGCTGGTACTGGCTCGGGAGAACGCGGGTGCCGAAGTCATGTACAGAGAGGGAATAAGTCAGAAATTGGTGAAACTTTTCAAACTCGAGAAGAGCGACGAGATTGTTATTCCGGCTATAAGAATTATTTCCGAACTCTGCAAGAATAGAATAGACAGAACTGAAAAGATGATGACGGATATCGGAGTTCCCTGGTTTTTGGAGATGTTGAACAGCAAGAACGAGGAAAGAGTCATGGCTGCTCAACACTGCATGCAGGTAAGAATTTACGTTGGAATTGGTTTTTTTTTGGAATGAGAATGGGTTCGCACAATTGAGTACATTTATAAATATAAATTGAATAAAATGATAACAAGATTCATGAATAACACAGGGATAGGCAATAAAATAAATTACAAATAATAATAATATATTATTACAATATATATAATTATTATAATAAATAAAAATTAATAATTATATATATTAATATATCCTTGTGTATATCAATCTATATAATCAAAGAATAATTATATAATATAATCATATGAGTGTTATTTTAGTAGTTGTATTATTCATTATAATTATAATATATACTATAATACAATATTATTATTTTTCCTAATTCATTTATTTCTTGTTTATTTTATTCTTTTGTCATTTAACAAAAATTTATTTGAGTTACTTTAATCACCAAAAGATCATAGATTATAATTTCTATCAAATAATAATTATATAACGTAATAATCTTATTGTTATTTCATTAACTGTATTATTCATTATAATTATTATATATATTTAAATACAATATTATTATTTTTCTTAATTCATCTATTCCCTATTTATTTATTTCTTCAACAAAAATTTATTTGAATTACTTCGATCACCTAAAGATCATAGATTATAATTTCCATCAAATAACAAACTCCATTTTAAAACAATCATTCATGTCCATTATTCAAAATCATCCCACAAACATTTCGAATGTCGCCACACAATCAATTACGATCATTCGTCATTCGACTCCATCCCCATCCCCCAAAATTACCCACCAAACAAACAGTCTTCAAACCACGCCCATCGCCTTTCGTTCCAGACCATCCTCAACGGTTACAGCGGTATGGACAACAAACCGGAAACCAAGCCCGATCAAAAAATGTGCGAAAAATACAAAAAAGAAATCGACACCCTTCTCTCCTGTCTCGTATACAGCGTAACCGATCGCACCATAACAGGCGAAGCTCGCGACGCTCTCATAGAACTAATCATGCGAAACATTCACTACACCACCCTAAATTGGGCCGAACGTCTCGTGGAAATCCGCGGACTCCAACGTCTCATGGAAATCGCCAGTGAATTGGAAGAATACAAATACGAATCAGCCATGAACATAACCCCATCCACCAGAACCCTCGTAAGCGTTTGTTTGTCGCGAATCTACGAAAATATGTATTACGACGCAGCCAAACAAAATTACATGAACGCCATAGACGAATTCATAAAAGACAAATTGCTCTCTCCCGACATAGAATCAAAAGTTCGCGTCGTCGTCGCCATAACGACTCTCCTTCTCGGTCCTTTGGACGTTGGAAATTCCATAATAGCGCGCGACGGAATAATTCAAATGATTCTCGTTATGGCTTCGACCGACGACGTTCTTCAACAAAAAGTCGCTTGCGAATGCATCGTCGCCGCAGCTTCGAAAAAAGACAAAGCCACGGCAATAATAGCCCAAGGCGTTAATATCCTCAAAAAACTTTATCAATCCAAAGACGACGCTATACGCGTGCGCGCTCTCGTCGGTCTTTGCAAACTCGGCAGTTCCGGTGGTTCGGACGCCACCATAAGACCTTTCGCCGATGGCGCGACGAAAAAACTCGCCGAGGCTTGTCGTCGTTTCCTCATCGATCCGAAAAAACAAAACGACATGAGAAAATGGGCCGTCGAAGGCTTGTCCTATCTCACTTTCGACGCGGAAGTAAAAGAAAAACTCATCGAAGACAAACAAGCCGTTAAAGCGATGATCGACGTTGCCAAAACCGGCGACAAATCCGTTCTCTACGGTGTCGTAACGACTCTCGTCAATCTCTGCAACGCTTACGACAAACAAGAAATCATACCGGAAATGGTTGAATTAGCAAAATTTGCGAAACATCACATACCGGAAGAACACGAATTCGACGATCCGGATTTCGTGAGCAAACGTTTGTGCGCGCTTGCAAACGCCGGTGTGACAACGGCACTCGTTTGTTTGGCAAAAACCGACAGTCAAAATAGCAAAGAACTCATTGCAAGGGTTTTCAACGCCATCTGTAGTGAGAAAGAGGTAAGAGGCGTTGTTGTGCAACAGGGCGGTGCCAAAGCTCTTTTGCCCCTCGCCCTTGACGGCACCCCCAAGGGCAAGAAGCAAGCGGCTCAAGCTCTCGCACGTATCGGTATTTCCATCAATCCTGAAACCGCTTTTCCGGGACAACGCATGATGGAAGTCGTTAGACCGTTTTTAAATTTACTCGATCCCGAATGTTCGGCTTTGGAAAATTTCGAAGGTCTAATGGCGCTTTGCAATCTCGCGAGCATAAGCGACAGCGTGAGAAAACATATTTTGAAAGAAGGTGGATTTACGAAGATCGAGATTTATATGTACGAAGATCATGATTTGTTGAAACGCGCGTCTACCGAAGTCATCACGAATCTTATAATGTGCGAAGATGCTGTTAAGTTTTTCGAAGGTGACAACGATAGGGTTAAATATCTCGTTATTTTGAGCGAAGACGAGGACGAACCGACGCGTTTGGCGGCTTCGGGAGGACTCGCCATGTTGACTTCGGTCAGCGTGAAAGCTTGTGAAAAAGTTTTGGATGCGAAAAATTGGTTGGAATCCATTCATTTTTTGTTGGCCAATCCGAACGCGGGGATTCAATTGAGAGGCGTGACGATTGTTTGGAACATGATGAAGAGCACGAAGGAAGTTGCGGCGAAATTGATCGAGACGGATGTTATGGAGATACTGATGGCGCTTACGAAGAGCGAGGATGTGCAGGATCGGAAGATTCGGGAAATTGCTTCGTCGGCGTTGGAGGAAGCTGCGAAGTGGGATCTTATTCAGAAGAAATCGGAAGAAACGGTGGAATCGGGGGCGGATGTTGGGACGGCGGTTGAATCAGCGCCGGTTGAATCGACGCCGATGGAGAACGTTGAGTGAGGGGGGAAAGGATGAGAAAGACCGGAAGGACGTCGATCGTTGACGAGACTCAAGAGACTGACAGCTTTGGTGCCTTAAACACGCGCGAAGGACCTCGCAATATTCGCAACGCGGACTTGGTTCATTTTTTAGACGAATTTGAAGTTTTTTTTTTTGTACTTTCTTATTGAATTATCAGGCTCGCCGATGGTTTGAATTAGGGCTGATTTAGGTGGGAGAAATATTTGTCGGACATTTTTTGTATGGCGAAAGGCTTTGCGAATACGTGAGAACTCTCTCTCTCTTTCTTTCTTTCTTTCTTTCTCTGTCTCTTGTTTTATTATTCTTATTATGATTTCACTTTAATTATTATATATACTTCCTCTCTCAGTCTCTTTCTCTCTTATTATCATTATTATTATTTCTCTTGTATTATAAATACTTCTCTCTCTCTTTCTTATTATCAGTCTCTCTATCTCTCTCTCTTATTATCATTATTTCTCTCGTATTATAAATACTTCCTCTCTCTCTCTTTCTTATCATCAGTCTCTCTATCTATCTCTCTCTCTCTCTCTTATTATGATTATTAATATTTCTTCTATTATAAATACTTCCTCTCTCTGTCTATCTTCCTCTCTCTTATTATCATTACTCTCCTATTATATATACTTCCTCTCTCTGTCTCTTTGTTTCTCTTCCTCTCTCTCTCTCTTTCTTATTATCAGCCTCTCTCTCTCATTATTATTATTATTTCTCTATTATTATATATACTTCCTCTCTCTGTCTCTTTGTCTCTCTCTTATAATTATTTTCGTAATCCAAATTTTCCAGAGACGTATTTAATGAACGTAAGACATTTATTCGCCGAAACAATTATCGTACTCGAGCGAAGAGCGCGCGTGAAAAAAATAGATAAAAAAATATCTCCGTATCGACCTACCGTACTTAAAAATTTCGGCACGAGTGATTCGGGCGAATTCACTCAACGCTGATTCTTCGTTGATTCTAACGTTGTACATAGAATAATCATACTCGGTTTATAAAATCCAGACATTGTTACAATATATTAATATTTATTTATTACAAAACAACTTATTTTCCAATCAGGAATATTATTAACAATGTTCGAACTGATGTGCGATCGCCTGCGGCATCCGTAAGAACGTTCATACCTTCAGAAAAGGATGATTGAGCGCTTGATCCGCCGTTATGCGCGTTTTGTGATCAACATCCAGCAATCTTATCAAAAGGCAATACGCTTCCGGCGGAAATTTGTCGTTCGAACGTGCCTTCGAAAAAAAAAAAAAAAAAAAAAATTACGACGATTAATTTATATCTCGATGATTCGCAAATTTCTCGCAGTTATCTTTGCAACGTCTTCCCGATCGAAACAAGGAGAAATAAACGAATGAAAATAAACGAACAACATAATATACCTTGTCGCAATCATTCTCGGAATTACCGCCTTGATTATTTTTCTTCCTCCCTTGCAATTTTTGACAAAGTGTCGGAAGATCAATTCCGGGGACATTTTCACTAAAGATAAGCTTTTTGCCTGTTAACGTTGTCGTTTCGACCACGAAACAAAATCAAGAATCAAGATGAAATATGAAAAAATAAGTAGAAATTAAAAAAAAAAAAAAAAAAATTAAAAAAAACTCCAGTACGTAAAATTTAATTGCTCAAACCCGAGAAAAAAATCTTTTCGACTCACCTAACTTTCTCGCGCATTGTTGCATCCTGGATGATCCGAAGATAGTCGTGATCTCGGCCAACGCCGTACAATCGTCCGGACAATAAAAAAACGGTTGAGTACCGCTCAAGATGCACAGCATCATCACTCCACAAGCCCAGATGTCGATGGCTTGTAAAATAAAAAGCGAAAAAAAAAAAAAAAAAGATTTTATTCGATTCGATTGCAACGTTTTGGCGTTGAGAAATTTGTAGGATTTATTTTTTTGACGTTGCGAACCTGGTGTTTGATAAGGATATTTTAATAATACTTCGGGAGCTCGGTAACCGGGAGTTCCAGCTCTAGGCGCGGTTTGAGCCGGACGAGTCAGGCACAACGAACAAATCCGAGGTTTACCGAAGCAATAACATTTTTCTTCCTCCGACTTCATAATGTTGGCCAAAGAATTTTTCGGATCGTTCTAGACGTTTCGACGAATATTTCATTGTTTTATAGGAGTGGAAAAATGAGTTTTAATTCGTGAGATTTCGACGTACCGACGTTACCTCGTCCGTGCGTTTTCTCTTTACCGACTGCACTTCCACGATTTGGGGTTTCGTGTCGGTAGGACGAGGAATTTCTTCTTTGTACTCTTGGGCCAAACCGAAATCGACTAGCAAATATTTACCGCGACGTCGATCGTAGAGGAAATTACTGGGCTTGACGTCGCGGTGGATTATGTTGAATTTGTGGACTTTTCGGAGAGCTATTATGAGAGCTTTCATGTAGTGCTTTAACTCCGTCACGCCCATATCCTTCACGAAATCCTGTGATTGGGTGGAAATTTATGAACGTGATTGTCGAATTTTCTAATCGGTGATTCCGCAGTAAAAAAAATTTCTTGTTTAATTTTTTTTTTTTTTTTTCTTGTTAAATATATGTATTTATATATTTATTTTTAAAATTTCTCTTCGTATTTTCTTATTTGTAATATATTTCAACATTTTTTGTATATTTTTTATTTTTACTGGTTAAATTTTTTTTTTGGAAGATAATCGTTGGAAGAATCGGAACAAAATTTTTTTATTAGAGTTTATTTTTATTTTCTTGTTAAATATATATATTTATATTTTTATTTTTTAAATTTCTCTTCGTATTTTCTTATTTGTAATATATTTAAATATTTTTTGTGTATTTGTTCTTTTTACTGGTTAAATTTTTATTTTGAAAAATAATTGTTGGAAGAATTGTAAAAAAAATTGTACTTTTTTTCGTATCCAACCAACTTCATCTCCTTGCTAATCGTTGGATCATTGAGGAAATATTTGAATCGAATGACTAACCTTCGTTGCGGAAGTACCGCGGAATAAGCGGCGTCCTTTGGTAATCGAACAAAATTCTTTAAATGCAATTTATTAAATACCGCATCGATTGATAAATAAAGCTGTGTTTATTGAACCATTTCCTAAACAACTTCGACCGAATCGAGGCAATTTTTTCAGTCCTTTTCAAAAATATGACTTCGAAGTATAACTTTTTTGTAAAATTTCGGAGCCTTAAATCTCGCCAAATTATTTCATCCCGCGGTTACTTCGGTCCATTGAACAAAACTCGTACAAAGAGAAATATTTAATCCAAACTTACGCTAAACTTGTCGTGCCTCATGTAAGGCATTACGAAAGCTACGGAACCCGCATTGCGAAAGCACAATTCGACTCCCACAACATTGTCCGCTCCGCTGTAAAAAGATAAATCATCGTCGAACCTTCGTAATTGCGAAAACTTCATCGAAGTAAATCATAAAATGTAGACGAGAAATGAATAATCGAAGTACCCGATTTCTTGCAAACATTGCAATTCTCGTTTGAGTCTGCTGGGCGGATAAGTGGCCGTTAAATATTTAATGGCAAATTTTTTTTTCTCCCCCGGTTGTTTCAGCGTCGCCAGGAAGACGGAACTGAACGTGCCCTCGCCGACCTTGTAGTGCAAGTCGAATATGTCGTTGAGAACAGGCAAAGCCGTCAGAAGAGCCGATATCTGTTCTGCGTCAGGTCCTTCTGAAGATTAATCGTTTGCGCTTCAATTTTTATTTAATATTCATTAATTTCTTCAATAAATCTACGTTTCATCTACGTTTTCTACGATTAAACACGACGTGGCATCTTCGCCAATGAATTTTTCTTACCCTCTTCGTCGATTATCTGCGAGTTTGCGGCAATCATGACGTTATAGTCTCGCTAAAAAATTCTTCGAGGGCTACGAAAACATTTTTCCCGATCTCGCGCGAAATCTAACCAAAGATTTTTCGGGTTCGGTGAAGAAACTTTGGAAATTTGGCGCCAGATCCACGGTCAATGAGACAAGCAGAAGAGGATCGGGTGGAGAATATTGATTGCGGTCGAATCGAAGCAAATCGAAGCCCTGGCGATGACAATTGCGACGTGTGGATTATTTCACATCGCGCTGACGATATTATCGACGGTCGGTAAGAATCGAAATTGTTTCGACGAATTAGAGCGAACTTTTTTGCTTCGATCGAGTCCTTGGAGATCGAAAGCTATTGAGAATTGTAAATTCTACGAACCGTAAAGTGGATTTGAGTATGGAGCTGAGGAATCAATTCAGCTCCATCTGTCGACCAATTCCAGGCACCAATGTAACTTCCCAACTTTATTCATTTATTTATTTTCTCCTATTTTTAAAATCTCATTAAGGACCTAAAAGATCTCTCATTGTCATGTCCATGACCAACAAATAATTTCCCATGGATTGCTTTCCTCTTCAGCTCATTGCATCATCAGCAAAACTCGTCCACGTCCCTGAAACATGAATACAGTCGAAAATCCTCTGTCAAATCCACCACCGTCCGCTGACCCTCTCGCGTACGAAGCTGGAAAAAAATTAAGGCGATCAGACCGCCCGGAATTTCCAGAACGACGTTCAATCTCGTCAACTGCAGACCCCATGGCGAACCATCGTTATCCCTATCGCTCTCCACAACAGCCTATAATTTTTTCTAATCTCCAATTCGATACAACTCGCCGATACTTCATCGCCTGCAGTTCTTTCATCGATCCACGATTATTCCACCAAGGTCAGAAAAAAAATTCACGTTTCAACTCGCAATAAATCAATTCCCAATTTAAAAAATCAAAACTTCTTTTCTTCTTTTCTCTTTTCAATTTAATTCTCGATCGATAATCAACGGTTTTTGAATCAAAGATGCGTCTGCTGGGACTTGTTGCTTGCGTCATCTTTACCGCCGTTATCTCGACTGCCGATGAAATAGACTCCAAGCATTTGCAATGTTTAGGTAAGAATAATCGTCACGAATTTATGGCGACGATCGCCCGTTCAAATTCTTCACAATTGCCGGGTTTTATTAATAGTTCTATTTTTTTGTTCCAGTATGCAGATCGACGATGGAAGAGGTTGCGGATGAATTATCGAAGATAAATCCGAAATTGGACATGGAACTCGGTTACGGGCGATTGGATCACGAGGGAAATATAATAAAGAAGAAAGTAAATAATCGTGCGATCGGTATCGATTAAATGTTCTTACCGTGACGGGTTATCGATAATTCTTTTTTTTTTTTTATATCGTTTTCAAGGTTCCTATGGTAAGGTCGGAAATCCACATATCCGACATTTTGGACAAAATTTGTGAGAAAATGTCGGACTACGTCAGAGCCACGTACATGTCTAACGGTAGATTAACGATCATGAAATTGGTCACACCGGGAGGTGGAATGAACCCAAAAATGTCCAAGGTCAATATTATACAAGATGGGGATTTAAACAAGAGCCTTCAGTACTACGTGAGTATCAGGGTGACTCGTAAATGAAATATAAAATTAAATCGTTTTTCGCGGCATGAAGATATTTTTATCTTTTCCATTTCCATCGTTATCTCGCTTCCGTTGAATCTTGTGGAAAGATGGGGTGGGGAAAGACGGTTTTTCGGCGTAGACGCGATTTCATGAAGGTTTTTACGTTTGAAGACTTTGAAAAATCGGGCAGCGCCTTAAAATCGGCCGATCGGGTTCATTCTTCGGCACGATTCTACGGAAGCGAGATAATTTGGAGTCAATCAGTGCCCCGGAAATGAAGAAATTTTTTGCCATTAAAAAAAAAATATATGGATAAATCTTAGGGTGTTCCGACAGAAAAAAAATTAATTCCGATTTTATCGGCACTCGGTTATATAAAAGTATCTTGCTTTTGTGGAATCGGGCACAAATATCAGCCCGATCGGACGATTTTTAAGGGGTTGCCCGATTTTTTAAAGTATTCAAAATAAAAACTTAAAAAAATCGGGGCAATCCCTAAAAATCGTACGATTTTTTCGTCGCAAAAATCTGATTTTTTTTCTGGGCAGAACGCGGTAGTAAATATACAATAAAACATACACACATGTGTTTTACATTAAGATACAGGTGTGGGCCTGAATAAAAATTGATATCGAATCTAGCGAAAAAAAAAAAAATGAACGAATAGCGGAAGATATTTTACGTATTTCATGATTTCAGTGTGACGAAATAATCGAAGAGTATCAAGATCCGATCATCGAATTATTTCGCACGGGAGACCGCGACGCGATCGCGAAAGCTTGCACGGAAGCGACGAACATTTGCGACGAATCCATGCCGATCGACGAGAACGACGAGGAAGACGATTCCACGGCCAGATCGGAATTATAAAAATAATCAATGCGAACAATCGGATCAAAGTCAATTGTAAATACGTGGAGGATCGGTTCGAAACGATTTTTCCTCGTTATCGTCCAGCGCACCATGCCTCACTCATTTCACAATTCTATCGAACAAAAATAAGCTTTTTTACTCGCCAAAAATTAAATTGAATTCCTAATTATTTCTAAAATTAAAATTAAAAAAATATTCCAACGATAAAAATGCATATTTTTCTTTCTCATTGCGATTCCGAAATGAGAATCTCTCAAAGATTCTCGAATCAATGTCATTTGGTTGTGCAACGATGTTTTTAACGAAAACATTTTTAATCTTCCTTTGATTTTTCGGTTTTTCCGGTCGATTTCCAAAATCCGGTTAATCGGGAATAAAGTTTTTTTCGCCAATCTTCCTGAAGATGTTTGAGCACCAATCTCTTGGTCGAGATGTTGTGCAACGGTCCGAAGGCCAAAGCGACGGCCGTGCAAGCCAAACAGATAACGTTGTAGGGCATGCTGAAATCGGGTGTTGGCAAACTGATGAGAATGGATTCGGTTCTCATTTGAACGAGATAACCGTCTCGCGATGCGTTGAAACTCGACGTTATCGTGCTTCCGTCGCGCGGCAAACCCGTGTAGTTACGGGCTATCGGCAGGGAAGCCGTGATTATTGCCGGACCCATGTAAAAACCGTGATTCGCGTCGGGGGGATATTCTTGCCATTTGAGAAAGAGATAATCCATTTCGATGGAAAACTTTGTCTCCGAATGAGGCGGTAGTCGGAGAATTAGTTCCAAATAATACGGCTGTTTGCGTTCTTTGCCGGGTAGATAACGTTGGACCACTGGAATTTTACGAAATAAAAATTTGTTCGGGTTATTTGGGAAAACGAAATTTATGTAATAGAGTTGAATGAATTTTGAAAAAAAATTAGATTGGGTTTTGTGATATTTTTGAATTATTATTATTATTATTATTTAATGATATATTGATAATAACAATAATAATGATGATAATAATAATAATAATAATAATAATAATAATAATAATAATAATAATAATAATAATAATAATAATAATAATAATAATAATAATAATAATAATAATAATAATAATAATAATAATAACTATTATCATTATTAATTATATCATTATATGATCATTATTATTATTGTTATAATGGTGATGATGATAATAATAATAATAATAATACTCATAATAATAATTATAATAATATCAGTGATAATTAATGATACTATTTTATCAAGTAATAACAATAATATATGATTATTATCAGTAGCATGAGTAATATAATATCAATATTAATGAATATAATATATAATCTTCAGGAAATGATCAAAATTATTCAGATCATTCAGAAAATTCCCAAAATGTTTACTCATAAATTATAACCGCTCTCTTCTCGAACTACCGACAAATCTGGCAGAAATTATAGAGTTACCAGAATGCATTGTCGATATGAAAAACATTTATCGCAAAAACTTGCTGTTTTTGGTTGCAGAAAAAAGAAGAAATATTGCCAAAAAAATTCGATTCTACATTTGAGAGATGATGTACTTACGTGGCTTCACGATTTCGCCGTTTCGAACGATTCTAATGGAATGCAGATAGACCGTTAAATACCAAGGTATATTTTCCAACAGGATCACGTCTATAGGCTGCCAATGATTATTGTGCAATTTCGTAACCAAGCTGCCCTTTTCTTGTCCGTAACCTGGAATACCATACAAAATTAATTATAATTTTTCCAAAACAATTTCGTTCACCCCTCACCGTCACATGCCTTCAACAATTTTTTTTTCCAACCCATCGCCATCATATTTCTTACAAACAAACTTTTCGTACATCATCTAGAATGTTCGAGGCACGTTCGAGCAAATTACAGAATAATTTGAACGGTTGAAAGGTTGAAAAAATAATAATCGACGTAATAACTCGTAATATTTTTCACGCACCGATGATATATCGATTTGCGGAAAGTATGGATGGATAATTAATCCCGTTGGATCTCATGGGATTGTGGAGCGTAGCAATGTTGAAAATTCCGTGTTTCGCGTGTTTTCTGATGTCGTAAACGGCGATGCGACTTCGTTGTCCGCCGCGCAAACTCGTGATAGTTTCCGTGGGTTCCGGTGTCAATCGGTACGTGTGAACGGTTTCGTTGCTCGACGTGTCGACGTAGATGTTGCTAGTTTGCGCGAGAGGACAAGCACCTTGCAATCCCATGCCGAAGAGTTTTCTCACGGACCAATCCTGACAGAAAAATCATCGTACATTCGTTAGAAATTATACAAGGGGGCGCAAAAAAAAGTATTTCTCTGGGAAAATGGTTTAGGCCGGATTTGATTGGCCCAAAGACTTTTTTGTAATCTTTCACGATTACGTGAGATTGAAAGGATTTTTTTTGGGATTATCCTTAATTACGGCATAGGAGAGATAACAAAGATTGCACGAAGAACGCATGAATGATTACCGAAGATCACTTCTCTCGTGTTATGAACCAGATTACAAGAGCGAATACTCCCTGCAAACGTTTTTTTTTTTTTTGTGAATTTTTTCGGTGGATCGAATTTTTACCTGTATATCGTCCACCATCGTGTCGTATACGAGCGAAACCGTCTGACGCAGTTCCAAGGAAGATTTCGTACAGGCCGCGTTACGGCACAACGAACGAAAATGAATTCCTATGGAATGATAATTGGTGTTGTGTATCGGCGCCGAATTCAGCAACGTCGCCAGGCCTCGCTGTAAAATTACGAATCAACGGTTTTATTTCACCTCAAACGTCCCATGGGATTCTGAGAACTCGATGGATGGTTCGACGATAAAATGAAAATAAGAAAAAAACGGTAACAAATAATAGTTTTGCAGCAATTACGAAAAAAAAAAAATTATCTTCCTTTCCTTGATGTAATAATGAATTATTCGCTGCCGCTTCTCACCTAAAAAGAGTCTAATTTTCGAGCAAAATCGTGCTAGAATATCACTTTGATTTAGAATCCAATAACCATGAGTTACCACAAAAAATTTTGTCGATAGATTTGCTTCGCTCTGCCTCGACGGAACAAAATAAATAGAAATCGTACCCTGGAGTCGCACGGCAGGAGCTTCTTGAAAGGCGTCAAATTCTCGGTGCAGACTATTTCTCTTGGCAACGAGGAGTATCTCAAGTGACTAGAGTCGGGGTTATCCTCGACGACGCCGCTCGGCCGGAAACTGAATTCCGGCGACATGCTGTTGGCCGGATCGACGAAATTCAACGAGGCGCAGAGCAAGCCGGCCAAGGCGTTCGTGAGCGACTTCCACGACTGATCGACGCTGGAGACAGAAATATTATTTAAACCATCAAGTGCGGCTGGAAAAAAAAGATTATAACGATAATGAATCTTACTCGGTGACATTTTTGTTGAACCAGGCGTAAATTTCAGCACCCGGACCGGCGTCGTAAGCGGGATAACCCCAGTTTTGATATTTCCACAAGCCCTCGGTGAGCGAAATGTGCAATTCGTCGACCTGATGACGTCCCAATATTACCGCCAAGCCTCGAGGAAACAAATGGGAATGTTGAACTGCAATGAAACATCAAAAATATCGCTCTTCCGTTCGAGATAATTTTTTTCATGAGTGAATGATCTAACTGGCGGCGACGTACGTGATGGAGAATTTTTAGGAATGTCCCACAAAGTTGTAAATTGAAAATAGGTGTAAACATGACCGCTCGGCAGCGGCTTCAGCAACAATTCCTCGTGAAATGTGTCTTTGTGCGGTTCCGCGAAGTCGATCAAGCTAACGACAATCGCAATCGACAGAAAAAATTTCTTCGGTAACTGCATCTTTGGATTCTGTAAATATACAGGCCTCCGGCCAGAGATAAATTGGATTTCTAATTGGTTTTAATTTGCAGAATTGCCAAACTGCAACATCTTCCAGTCGATCAATCGTACGTGAAAGAAGTTATTTTTTCCTCCTAATTCAAATCCATAGTTCGGAATAAAAAATTGTGCGGTTTGACAGATCGAGGCTGTGATTAGAAGCCGGTTTGTTGTTTTGAATGGTTGTTGATACCAATTTGGTTAGATCTGGCTAGACCGGCTAGACTCGTCCAGATTTGAAGGTTATGGAAGCTCAAATTTAGATGACCCATGAAAAGTAAAGTTGAAGGGCATGAACAGGACTGCAAAATCAAGGTTGGTCCCCGAAATCGGATAAAGTTTTGATTCGGCATTCCGTCACTGGCGGCGCTGGGATAGCTTGTGGCTGATTGTGAAGTGAGCCGCAGAAAGAAGATGCGGAAGAGCTGTCTGTTAAATATTCGTGACCTAAATAGTAGTTCTTCGAACTTCCACCGTTCGATCTAGCGTCACTTGCGTCGTTGAAGAACTTAATGACGCGAGCTTTCGTTCGTTTCGTTATATCGAGAAATAAGCATGAAGAAAAGCGAAGCGTCATCGGCCGCCATTGTTGATCCCAATGGGATAAAGCATTCTTTCCAGCTTTAAGTTCAATTGCCTTTGACCTAGGTTGCATAAGAGACCGATAAAACTTCGTCGTGCATTTCGGCAAGTAGGTTAGATAACAGGAGACCGAATTATGAGCAGAGATATTTAAAAAGCGTATCTAAAATGGATAAAGTACGGGTACGGTTACGCAATCCGTCGGCAATGTTGGTTCGAGAGTCACGGATCGCCCTATTGCCATGCACGAAAAATAAACTGGAAATAAATGAATATTCATTGCAATTTTCTTTTTGCAATTGCTTTGAGGGTTAATTGGGAGTAGTTTGAGGCATTCTGCCTACAGCTACTCATCATAGACGCGTACATGACTCTCTCTGCGTTTTGGAAGCCGCAAATGGATGGATTTTCAACCGCATTTTATTCAGGCTTTCTACACGGACGCACAGAATATAAACCTGAAGTAAAAAAAATTCGATACTGCAAATTGTTTTCCTAATCTCTGGAGCGGAATGCATTGGTCGAAATTTGCTAGAGCATTCACCGCTATCTTGACAGCTTTTGTTGGCTTTTGAATTGAGACTTATATAGAAGAATGTTGGACGAACGCGAGTCGATTAACTAAAGTACATTACGCAGCGTGGACAATGGAGACGGTTTCCAATGGGTTTCATCATTTCGTGGGAATCGAAAAAGAGGGATAAAATTAAATTATTACTTTATGACACGCTGTGCGTAAAATGCGATTTTTACACACTTCGTTCGCGTCAAACCGCGTTTCTTTTACACCTTGTGGCGTAAAAATTTGTACGATACTCGTGCGAAAAACGTTTTCCATACTCGTGTGATTGCAACACTCGGCAGAAAAAATATTTTCGCACTCGTATCATAATGTACTATTATCTCGTTTATCTTGAAGTTATTTTTATGAAGAGAAATAACTCTCCTTCTCCGGAGATAAATAGTTGAGGCCCTACGCCTATGATCCAACGAGGCGTTTATCGACCTGCGTGCCCCAGACGATGACACCACCTGAAGCCCAGCCAACAAAGGGACGCGCCGGCGACTCCCCTTTGGCCGGGACCTTCGCCGATCAATACTCCAACCCCATGGAGCAAACATCCACATGCATTGACCGTACTTTCACCCTCAAAATCCACCCTTCGCCGACACCCTATCAAATTTCATCACGGATGGTTGGTTGGATTCGACCCAGCCAGTATTTCAAAAACGATTGAGAGAAAACTATCCGTCCGAAGTGGTTAAAAAAATTGCAGACCATGCTTTAAACATTCTGGATGATGTACGGAAAGTTTATTTATGATAAATAAAATGGCAACGCATTAAAAAAAAAATTGAATAAGAGATGAAAACGAAAAAAAATGAAAAACCCATCCACGGCGAAGGCGTAAGATGGCCGCTGGCAACCATTGATAATCTGGTCGTAATTCTGAATGTAGACAACCAATGACTCCTCCTAACCGTTGAAAATAGAAAACATCGCAATAAATTTCGTTTCTTATCGGAAATGTTAATTTCGACCGAGCCACGACACAAGTGCTGGAGCCATCGCGTATTCTTGACTGTTCCGAGAATAGAGAGAACATGTGGTACAGCTTGATCCATTTTCCGCTCGTCCTGAAGTCATTTGTTTTATAGCATATTTGTTTACATCCTCTTCGACGAACTATTGTAGCATTAATATATCAGAGAAATACAGTGACTTACCTTTTGCTGTAGATTTGGAGATTCATCGACGTCCGAAATAGCTCTTCAGGTAATTTTCATCTTTCCGGAATTCAACGTCGTTAAATAAAACAAAAATTTCAACGTATTTGGAGGCCAAGTTGACGATGGAAAATTAGAAGCGCATACGCGGGAGCTCAGTCTTACCCGAATAATGTGATCCCACGCATCTACTTTATTTAAATAAATCCACCCTCCTTGAATTAATAATCGTCACGGCAATGTTTTCGTCTCAAATGTCTCCTTTGTATCCCTCCTATGCCGTAATTATGGATTATCTCAAAAAAATTCATGTCAATATCACGTAATCGTGAAAGATTACAAAAAAGTTCGTGTATTCTACATGCATTTTACATGTATTCGTTCGGTGATCCTCGTGTATTCCCGTGTTCATGCGTTCTCTCGTAATCTCATACGAATTTAACTTTAGGGCGTGTTCCAGCTGCTTTTTGCACTCTTCCAAAAATTTCACTTATTCCGTCACAAACATTGTAATCTTTGAAAAATTGTGTGTAATCTGTCACGAATTACATGTAATCTTTTCCATTTGTTTGTACTCGATCGAGGATTACAAGTAATCCGCAAGAAAAAGTAATTTGTAATCTTGAGTAGTCTTTAGGCGAACGTAATTTGGTATACACTATTTTTACATTGAAATACCCCCTCGAAGCCAGAGCAATTCTAAAATTGTTCAGTCACATAGTCCCGAGAATATCCACGCCTCTGTCCGGGGGGTGACGCCCAAGGGTGACAGTTGTCGGACCAACTTCAAGGATACGACGAACCAAGCTGGCGTCGACTCAAACATGCGTTACATCTAAATATACCTCCCATCTATAAATATATTTTACAACTACCCAAAGCGAACAAATGTTGTTACCACAAACTTTACGTTCGACCCTGCATCGAAAAAAAGTACTTTAGGATCCTTCCTACTTCCATATGTGGACTCGCTATGCTGTAACTTACCGCAACTGCGATGTTTTTTTTCAATATTCGATTTCGTGAAGGAGTTTTGGATTAAATGGATTCGCTGCGAGGATTATAAATAAATAATAAACGATCGTTGTTATCAAAATATTTTCATATTTATTGGTAGATATCAAATTAAATACGGAAGTTCTTTCAATTATTGTTATTCTAATATTTTTAATATTCACCGAGTGACGACGTGTTCAAGATCGAAAAGCGTATTCCAGTTGTGGGTTCCGGTCGTCATGTTTTTCTGCAATATAAAAATTTTTCCGCTCTCTCCCTTTCGCTCCCTTTCGCTCGCTTACTCTCCCTCGATCTCACTCAAATGACGAATTCTTTGTACAAAACACGCATAAAAAAATATCTATAATCTTCTTTCGATTGATCCATTGCACTGGAACACGTACTCAACGAAGCGTGCCGTATATTTTCTCATACTATTCGAATAACCGTTTGCGCAACATTACATCGTTCGCGTCTGGCATATCATAATTCAAATACCATTTTCATCCTACTCACATCGCATTGATATTACATTTATCGTCTCATTATTCATTGCGAATTCGTTTTACGGTCACTTGCGTCATACTTTCTGTTCCTTTATTCGATTTCTTTTGGTATTATAGTTTTGTTCAATGACACGATACGTATATGCGTCGTTGAGAATTATATTCATGAGTAATTAATCCTACGCGATTTTTTGGTGAGCGTGATAAACCGTCGGGCAAATTCCAAAAAACACGTATATAATTAATATATGAGTATGAGAAACGTGTTGGAGAAACGATATCTAATCGCATTGAATCGATGTTGATGAACAG
This sequence comes from Sussaba pulchella, assembly GCA_963971145.1. Taxonomy (NCBI): domain Eukaryota; kingdom Metazoa; phylum Arthropoda; class Insecta; order Hymenoptera; family Ichneumonidae; genus Sussaba; species Sussaba pulchella. The sequence goes on from OZ020166.1 coordinate 16,614,690, forward strand.
GAATAGAAGGAAATTAAAGTTAAAAATGAGCGAGTTTTTTAATGAAAACGAATTCCCTTTGAATTCAAAATGGAGGACAACGCCATGGCAAAAACCCAGTTCGGAAAATTGAATTTATACTGACAACAAACTCCTTGAACAATTAGAAAAATTAAATACCCACTAGATTTTTTGTGATGTCAAATTTACATCCCGACCGGGCTATTCAATTAACGCGGCTATCTCACTAATAGGCGTAGGATCTAAAAAATTTATCCCGAGAGAAAAGAAGCCAGGACCAGAATTGTAGAGAATTTTATTGTTTGCAATTTTATTCATACTCACTAACGCGCTAAGCTTATAAATAAACGATCGTAGAAAAAAATTATGATAAAAAATGTAGAAAATCAAATTTTCTACAAGTTTTGTAATAATAATTTTTCGTCAAATGCTCAAAAATCATTATGGCGGACAACGCCGAAGGCCAGCCACTCCAGAAATCTGGATTTTAACTACTAATGGTCCCATTATTCAACTCCATTGATTGAAAAAATGAAAAATTGCAAAAAAAAATTGTTCGTATTTCAAATATACGTCTCGACTGCGCTACTGCGTTCGTTATCAAGACTGTATGAAGCCCCGGATGGCCCGTCGTAAGCTCGGATCAATAAAGCTACTACTATCTTCCCGGCGCCGATTCAGTCCGCCCCCTTCGAGAAGCCAATGACCTCCCCTGACGACGAACGTCCAAGCGACTATCTTGAAATAATGGCCTGGTACTCGGTTTGCAACTGAAACCGTAAACCCATTTTCTCAGCCACGGTTGATCTCTCGGACGTAAGACGGAAGCGATTAACGGTGTCTCGTAATTCTGCAATGAACCGTTCTCGTATATTTTCCGAAAGATAAACCGTGGCGAAGAACGGCGCTCCGGAAAGGTTTTTCGTTTTTTGCCTAATTTGGCTCGTCCCACGATGAGGACCTGTGCCACCCACGTCTTTCAGAGTATATTTCAATTATACAGTGGACCTGCTGTTTTTAAGTGGGTTCCGAACTACCACTCTGGAAAGGTTCAATTATCTCCCTCGTACTTTCAGCAATTTGAAAGAGACAGAAATGAAGCGCATTGTCTCCAGCTAAACGAGAAGACAAAGAGACCTGGGCAAATGGACGCCCGAGCGGTGGCGGCCCCTAGCGGCAAAAATGTTGGCTTCCTCGATCTCTAGTCAAAAATAGATGTCGCAAGAAATCTCTCATGAACTTATATTGCGACAAAAAATAATAGAATTGGTATGAATAATACAATTAGTATAAAATAAAATATGAAAACCGATAAAATTCATCATCTCTAACATGGTAGTATATACCGTTTGCGGTATAAAAAATAAGGATAATTTGCAATTGAGAAATGAGAAAGTTCTTTCAATTTCGTGTGAATGAATTTAATCTCTTTGTAAAAAAAATAATTGCTGCGAAGTTCGGAGCTCTTATGATATCCCAGGTCCCTTGCGGTCGCTTTGTTGGGAAGACTTTGTTACTCGTTGAAAGCAAGGGGAAAGCAATTACCTCGACCTCGATTTACATCCGGATAACATCGATTACCCTGTTACGACTCTACCTAATAACTTGACGGCGTGGCTGATGCTAATCAGTCCTCCATTTGCAATGTCGGTTTTCAAGCTACAACGTATGGAATAAATATATGTATCATTTATATTATATACAATGTGGCTAAAAAATCGTTCCGCATCATCAGGTTGAAAGGGCCCTAGAATGGACGTTTTCCGGAATTGAAACCCGTGGAAGGATTTCTAGGTTTATCAAGCCGTCTGCACACGAAGCGTCTCGTGATAGGCGCGTACACAAGACACGTCACGCAGTGACCAATCACAACGCGCGAGTAAGCTGCGCGTATTCCATTCGTGCACTGCGATTGGTCGCTGCATGCCGAATTTTGTCAGCGTCTATCCTGATCTTGCGACGCTTCGTATGCAGACGGCCTTAATCAGGATCCAAGGGACCTGAGCTACACTAGCTTTGGTCCAAACATCTACAAAATGGCCGATCGTTCGCAGATACTTATTCCGAACAAATTGATCCCAAAAACGAATTTGAAAGCAACGTGGCAGTTTTTACCGGTCCGTTTCGAGGTCCAACCGCAATTACGAACTACCACATTGTCTTCGCCGCAGTCTTCGAGATCCGATACGCCAAACAACAATCAAGCTCAGAAACCGCTCGTTGATCTTTATCCAGTCGATTTGTCCATTTTCGTCGGATGGATATAGAGCAGCGTTTGTCAACCTGCGTTTGGGTGTTTTACACCCAAGTTGCGGTCAGAAAATCTTTAACCAGGTAGAGTAACTTTGACTCTCGAGTTACGACGTACTTTATGAACCGGGTAGGTTAATCCCACGAGTTAACTCTTCGCTTTGCCATCAAGCGTATAGAACAAGAGCAAATATGGCGGCGCGTCGACTCAACATCAAAAACGCATACGCAGTTGATAACCCGTTGCAGTTGCCGAAGTATTTCGCATTAGCGTTCAAGAACGTTCTTTCTTTTTTTCTTTCGTTTTTTTTACGATCAGCTTTTATGCAAGGGCATATTTCGAGTAATTACGAAATGAGCAGTTCGAGTAACTTCTACCTACCTCCCGGACGCAGGTAGAAATAATTGACTCGAGAGTTTGCCCGAACGTGTTCCGGAACGCCGCAATTTGGGAGTGGTCCGAGTTTCTGAACGCCTCGAGTTAACTAAACCCAACTCGAATTAGGTTTCTGAGCGCAGCCCTGCGGACTGGCGAAAAGAATAACATTCCATGCACGTGATAAAGCTTGCACATTTGATCTTTGCAGATTTATGCTTGGTCGACCTCGAGTTTCAAATGTCGAGGGGCGAAAGTTTACATAACACACGAATAAATAAATGCGACGAGAATATCAAGTTTTGAGTTTTCTTTTTCTTTTCGATTCGATGCGTCATGCGGCAAGGCTTTATTTCGACTTGATATCAAGTTTTTCTGTTTGTTTCAATCTCTCTACAACACAGCATTGTTTACAAAACACGACTCTCTCACCTGCGGTTAAGAGGAAGGGCTACTGCTCGGTCGGTAACAGAAAACTGTAATGTATTGTTTGGGGCCCCAATTGTTCTGTCGAATAAAACTTGGTATCGTAGACCTGCGGCTTAGAACTTTGCGGTCGACCGTTCTTATCTTTGATCCGAGATATTAATTGTGGCGACAAACAACGGTTTGCCATGATTGCAGTTATCTCTCTCGCACTCACCGATGTATCCCATCGCCTTAACCTCAGACATTTTTCATTTTTTGGTCTCTTTCAAAGTTCATAACCTGAACATTAAAGTTCATCGCCGGGTATTTACAGTTACCGCGGATTATGTACTTCCAAATCGCATTCCAAGGCAACTCATGAGCAACGATATTGTTATAGCTTCATTTTTTTCGTTCAAAATATTCTTCTAATCATAATTGACGTAAAATGTTATATACAAGCATGGGGTCCAGTAAAAAGTTCATTCGAAATTCAAGGACAGTTAAGGACAATCGCCAGAACATTGGTGAGTTGGGTTAGGACATTTATCAAAAATGAAAGTAGACAAAACTCATCGGAAAATGTTAAATCTTACTGTAAAATCGTATCGTAACATACTATCGTTCCAAAAATTGTTTTTGCTGATGTTGTAATCAATTAGTAAAAAACTACTCAGTATGCACGAATGTATATTTATGTTATTCTTTTCGAAACAAAGATGCACATTCTTATAAGATTATTCCTGATAATATACGTTCTCAAGCAAACTTAAATTGAGGACGTAGAAAAAGTTCGAGGACATTAAATGAAATTCCAGAACATTCAAGGACTTTTCAAGGACAAGGGAAATTTAAGGATGGTTCGAGGACTTCGAGGACTTTAAGGACCACTGGACACCATGATAGATCACGCGGTGGAAAAATTGTCAATCAGTCGTTCAACTAATGAATATTATCACGACCTCCACACTGGGTGGACTCCACTCAATCAGTTTTCAATAAACGATTGTGAGCAAACTATCCGTCCGAAGTAGTTCAAAAAATTACGGAACATGCTTCGAACATTCTGGATGATGTACGAAAATTTTATTTATCAGAAATAAAATGGCGACGTTAACAAAAAAATTCGTGAAGAGATGAAAACGAAAACCGCCGATCGTTTATCGACGGGTGGATTCCACCCAATATAACGGTTAAAAGTTGAAAATGTAAAACCTGTTCTACGCGAGCATGCGGAAATCTTGGTCTTGAAATTTCTACAATCGATCAGTCAGACGTAAACGTAATTACACAAACGATCCTAAAACGGACCCAACCAAATGCTTCAGTCTCAATGATTCTTTTGTTTGTTTAAAATTTGTATAAAACTAGTTTTTGTTCATCAGCTGTCATTTACGTACAGTTTCAAACAACGTTCGAGCATGCATCAACGTCAACATCTAGTACAAACACTCAACCATATTTTTATCGAGTAGAAAAAATACAAATCAATCAGGCAGACACAATTGTGTCGAGTTTTGACTGATCATTCTTTGTTTTTTTTCTTCATTTCTTACGACATAAGACTCACCGTTCACCTCACGCCTACCATTTTTCTTCATTTCTTGCACCATAAGACTCACCGTTCATCTCACGCCTACCATTCTCCATTCACCGCAGCAACGTATCGCCAGAATGCTATTTGATACAGACCTGCATCCATTTTTTATTCATTTATTTCTCCCACCACCTATTTTTCACCATTCTATTTTTTTTTCAATTAGGACGAACTTTCGCTTCCGTAGTTCTGAGATGCCAATCAACAAATCCATCGTACCGTCATACTCACATCGACACCACCATTCCCGTCCGCCATTTGTTGATCTCCAGACACCATGAGATACACCGTCATTCAATTTTCCGTCCACTTTCAAATGAATGACAACGAAAAATGATATTAAAAAAAAAAAACCCCCACATCGGAAGGGATGAAAGGAAGGGTCGTGTGATAAAAACTTTGATCCACCACCGTGGAAATCCCGAATTCCACGAAATGAAAAAATTGTCGAATCATTTGAAATCGAAAATGCTGAAATATTTCCGATAAAATATTTCGTGTGAAAGAATAAACCATACAACAGCACAAATCACATGTAAGAGATTATTTATTCGTAAATAATTTGCTCATAAGATAACCAGTGAATTGAAGTTCGTTAATGCGTTATCCATTGATGCAGCGTACAAATATCTGACTTAAACAGATTTTATTTATCATTTATTGACCATTCAATTATTTTTTTTTCATTCGACGCCGTAAATATTCAAGGATTATTGTATGTTAAAGTTATTGACTACAATTGTGAGTTGTGATTTTTCGTCAATCAATGGGAAAATGATAAATTTTGATCGAACAAACGACGGCTCATTGATTTGGTAGAAAAGAAATATATATATATACGTATGTGGTACATATAATTTGTTAATGAGAACGAACGCTGATCAATCAAACGATCCCGGGATGTCTCCACAGGTCAAACGAGGGATATTCTCAGCTATTCGTCATTCTCGACGGGAAAACAAAGATCTTGCTCACTCTCAGATAAAATTTTCTCGGTGTCACTTGCAAACCATTCAATGAAAATAATTGAACTTTTATTAAATTTTATTTCTTTTCTTTATTTCCTTGTTTTTGTTTTACCAATCGTTTCAAATATTATCTTGCACGCTCACACAATCGATCAATAAGTTTGAACACACCTACGCACCAGTGTAAAATATCCACACACAGTTAAACCTAATTTTTTTTTAGTGTATACACGCTAAATTTCCTACGAAGAAAAGTCACGATTACAAATTGGACATCGGGTAGCTGCGATCAAATCTATTTATGCATCCTCGTTTAATTGAATTATCATCTTCATAATTGTATCTTATTCTTTGTTCGTTTATTTATTTATTTTTTTTAAGATATCGATCAATGATCTCTAAGCAATAAGTATGAATTATCGATAGAGAAATATATGGAAAAATAATAATTCGATGTGCACTCGCTAGTCGTTTCGTCGAATATTATTCGTTATCATGTGCTACGAAAAAAAAAACTGCGATCGCGATCGATTTGATCACGATCGTAACCCAACGACGTTGGAACAATGAAGCAAAAAATGTTTTTTTTTAATAAGTGTAAGAAATTCGAATAGTCAACGATTTGTGCAACCAAGCAGTCAGTTTTTTTCGTCGTTCTTGTTCGAATTGGTTCAAGGTTGTCATTTATGGTTTTCGATCGTGTATTTGACAAATCGTTGATTAATAATCGAGAGCGAATAATCAACTCGTCCCTCTTTTTTTGCACCCTCGGAGGTTTGAATTTTTTTTTTGCGGTGGAATTTTTTTTTATTCGTCAGATTTTCATACAATCTGCGTCATTTGAGCCTCGCCGAGCATTGAATCGAATTAATTCACGAATTACTTCTCGTAGCCATTGCATTAAAAAATTTTTTGTCGGTGGATTTTTCAAAATATTTTTTCATTTTTATTCGTGAGCACGCGACGTGAATCTGACGACGTCTTTCGATATCACGACAGCCACCTCCAGCTTGAACACGAGATTCTTGTAGTCATCCGAGCATGTATACAGCAAACTAAGATCTCGTTAATTGAAAAATCTACTGCTATTCGTGTCAATCTAGTTACGAAGCATTCCCGATTATATATTGAAGGCTTGCTCTTTTTTTTTTTTTCATTTATTTTCCATTTGGGTGGAAATTATTTCGTTTCATTTGTTAATTCAGCAAATACACTCGCGAATCAGTGACATTTATTTTAAGTATTTTCTTCTTAGTTCACTCATTTTATAATAGCCATTGATATTATAATCATCAAAACTTTTACCTCTCACATCAAACTGCACGAAAGCAGTTGAAAACCTTTATTCCACTGACACACGTTTTCATTAAATATTAAACACACTGCAATAAACTTTCAGTAAATCCGAGCACATATACGCTTGCTTTATGCCATTTGAACCTCACAAGTAATCTCTTCCGAACGCTTGATCCACATTCACCAATTCATTTTTTTTTTGTTCTTATTAATTTCTCATTCCTTGACTTGCAATCTTACTCGTTTCCTCATCTTGTTTTTTCTTCGCATACCGTTTCTTTTTTGTATTTCTTCGACCTTTTTCTCTTTTTTTTTTTTTTCGTTTTTCATCTTTCTTTTCTCGACTTTTCTCGATCGACTCTCGTTTCCTTATCGTTCACAATGAATTAAATCGCGGTGCGAAGAGGTATGCACTTTCGGATGATCAGAGCTAACCGCAAATAACGTTGCGAAACGATAAAACTAAATTCATTTTGTGATGATACAGTGAAAGGTGATAAGCAAATAATCGCAAAACTTATTTAATCTAATCAGCAAGTCTGGAATTTCCCAGTAGGACAAAAGGCTTGGGAGATCACCCAAAGGCTTGATATCTCCACTTTCATTAGAAAAAAAAACCAACAGAGGTTGAAACACAAAATTCCTCCTCAATCTGCGCCCAAAAAAATCGGACCAGAAAAAAAAAAAAAAAATATGCGTCTCTCGCCGCAACGAAAAAAACAACAAAAAAATCATTCTCTCAAATCAACAATCTCCGGCGTCAATTCTCGACTTCCGCGATCGTTAGACCGGATTTTTTCGCGACTGGGAAAATATTTTTTCTTATCACGAGTAAATTCGCTGTCCCGTTCGAATTTACTCGTATTTGAGAAATGTATTCGATTTTTGTTCCCGTTGATTCGGATGATTCTGCCAAGTTCCCTGTGTACCGTTGGGATTGTTCGGTCCTTGATTGTTCGATCCCGGATTTCCGCTGTTGCCATCGCCGCCGCCACCCTGATTCATCCAATTGAGAAACCCCGAATTACCGCTGTTACCGATGCTGTTGTTGCCCGACGGTTGTTGACCTTGGGGACCTCCTTGATTCGAATAACCCTGATCGTTTCCCTGATTCTGAAGATTTCCCGAAATCAAACCCCAAGAAGCTTGATTGAGAGCCGCAGCGACGAGTGCAGGATTCACGGGTAAACCGGAAAGATTCAAACCGCTCATCGCCAAAGGATTCGACATTCCGCCACCTCCACCGCTGTTGTTTTGTCCGGTGATTCCAAGAGCTTGAAGATTCGGCATATCGAGATTTCCACGATTTCCTTGATTGTTCCAACCGTTGGGAGCCATGTTGTTACCCGTGTGACCGATGTAACGATTTCCCTGATAATTTCCTTGCATATTGTTGTCGTTCGGTCCGTTCATACCACGACCGCCGCGCATGTTCGAATTCATTTGACCGTTGAAATTACGATTGTTGCTCTCGGATTTTGGGGCGGCGTTCGATACGTGCACGGAAACGCCTTTTATTATGTGATCTTCGCCGCACAAAGATTGCGCAATTTCGGGATCGAGAAAAGTTACGAAGGAAAAAGCTCGGAAAGGTTTGGGAATGAAGACGTCCGTTACTTCGCCGAATTTGGAAAAATAATCGCGAAGATCTTCGGCCGATAATTCTTCGGTACAACGTCCGACGAATACTTTGCAGGGCACTTGATGAATCATTCCTTCCTGGATACAAAGGGGCACAAACGATCAAACTTATGCAACTTTTATTCTCACCTGGGTGATTGTTCGGGATATTATGGTAGTGTGAATTTTACTTGTACAAATCAGAAGTTTCTTACGAGCTAACCTTGATACATATGATTTTTCGTCCTAAAACATATCCCTATAGTGATACATTAACCCTTGAATGCACGATATTTTGTTTACAGTTTCTATTTATCAATTACTACTAAAAAAAGAGTGTATATTAAGGGAAAAATAATAAAAATAATAAAAATTCTAAAAAAATAATTTTTTTTTTTTAAAATTATGAAAAAATTATTAAAAATTATTTGAAAACATCTGCGTCGCATGAATGGCGCTCACTGTAAGCAAATACATGTAAGCGGTTCGTTGCCTTTTGCCTACAATGCTTGAAAAGCATCCGAATGTACCTGCAGTAAACATAGAGCCAGAAAATATATGTTGCCAAACGGCAACACGTCGCATTTAAGGGTTAACATGGTTGATGTACCACTGGCACTACAGTTTTTGTAACGATTGGTTCCGAACCACCGAGAGAACACAGAAAAAAACACATAGAAAATTTTTTTCCATTGGTTTCGGAGATGGGATTCGAACCCGGGACACCTCTGGGTGGTAACCCGGGCACGTAACAGCTCGGCCACTGCGTTTGCTTTTATTCGGGATATTATAATTATTTGCATTCGATAACGCACTACGGAGGATTTATTCCATGAGGAGGAGCGCGTTTACGCCAGGCGATTATTCATTGGACAATACAATGTACATTGATTCGATTTCGATGATTTTTTTTTGTGTAATTCGTCATCGCGATAACGTTGATTCGATCGTGGAGAATTTTACAAAATTTTTTTTTTTTTTAAATCTCATTCGAAGACGATGGAAGGAGTTGGAAACAATCGCGATCGATCTGCACCAACGTAAAGTAACGAACGACCTTTCGCAAATGTTATATATATACAGATATACATACAAATATGGATATATACATATATTTACGTATGTATTTCGCACGTATTTGTCATAAATGACGAACACATTATTCGTTATTGTTTTTTTTTTTTCTTCGTAAGGAATACAAGGCGATGGTTATGGAAATTTACAAACTACGTGAAATGTTTTTTTTTACATAGAGCTTGATTGATCATTAACGTTAAAAAATTTAATAGGTTTGTACAAATAAACACCCACGAGTGATTCGTGATAATCCAATGTGTATAATTTCGTCGTTTATCATCTAAATGTTAATAGTTTACCCATCGGATTTTTCGCAATCACAACCGCACGTCCGTTCATGTATAGGCGTGTTCACGCGCGCGTGTGTGTCAAGAAACGTTGACAGCGTCTACAGTCTCATTTTCTCGAAGTGTAGTACTAAATACTCTGCAGACGGCACAACAAAAACAAAAAAAAAAAGAACGAAATAACCTCTAAAAAAAATTATATTCTTCCACACAATTTTACGCGTACGCTAAAGGAATTCCTGCGAATCGCGGAATTTTATTTTCCCGCCAAAACGTGATTCTCATAAAAGTCCATGAGTTTGCGAAGGATAAACAGTGATGAAAAGAAACTAAACTCTACAATCTATACGCTTATGATCTTACAACATCGTGAAAAAAAAATGCAACGAGGTCGATAACGTATCGTTCAACAAAACGAGAAAAATATATCTCTCAATGTACATCGATAATTTTTTTTTTTTTTTGTAATGGAAGTTTTCTTTCAAAAAAATCTTTTAACATCGTTATTAAATCGTATTTTCGTTCGCACTCCAAGGAGTCAAAAGACGCGTTTTAGCGTCTTCGTTTTGATTGCTAGCTTTGAAAAGTATATTGTCGTAACGTATTTCAATCTTTCGTTCGATTTATCATCATTGTTTCATTCAATCCCGTGAAAAAACCACGCGACGTTCGATCGACAAACAACCCCGAAGTTTTCGTCGTCGATCAACAACTCGAAGACGCGAAAACGTTCGTTTTTTCGTTCTTTCCGCGCGAAAACTCAACGTTTCCGGACACGACGCGACTCAATATCTCGAAGTTTCCGAAGCGTGATGATCCCTCGATGGTCGATGCTTGTAATAACGATCGTAATAATTTTCTTTTTGCGAATAACGCGACGAATCGGTGAATCTCGAATCAATCGCCCGTCCGTCGGACGTTGGATAACGCGTTTCCGCGTCTCTTCCAACCGTCACGTAACGTTCGTCGTCGTTTCTAACGTCAACGGAATATCTTCTCTCGGTATCGCGAATTTCCGTTGGATAACGGCTACATTCGACTTCACGATTGTCCGCGTTATTGCGATTGTCAACGTGACGTACGTCCGAATATCTCGCGTCCGTAGACGCGTGTCTGTCGTTATCCACGGGAACGTATCTGCCACCACCGTCGGCGTCGTAATAAGAACGTTCGTAATTGTAACTTCCGTAACGTGATTTTTCCGCGTAATCGGAATTATCAACCGTCGAATAACCCGTGCGATTTTCGTAACTCGAATATCTCGCGTAATCCGTTTCGTTTGGATAATTCGCGCTCGGTGAAACACCGGAGTGCGAAGTTTGAACGTAATTACGCGTATCGTAATTGGGATCTTCGTAAGACGCGTATGCGACGGTTTTTTCGTAATGAATGTAACTCGGCGACTCGTACTTGTACTTGTTGTCATCGTACGGATAGTTGGACGGATATGACGGATAATTAGTGGTTTTGTAATCGTATTCGTTGTCGTATCGGGCCGTAGTAGCCGTATCGGAACTCGAGTTCATATAGGGTTTGGTTACCGGTAGACGGCGACTGCTAGGCGTGTGTACCGGTATAGGACGGTAACAATCGCCGTGCTTACCCGTATCAAACTGACGAGCCATCATAATGCCGTCAATATTCTGGAACCAGACACACACCATACCTCGACAATGACACACAGCTTTTTATTCGTTTACTTGATGATTTTTTTTTTTTTTTCTTTCTTTTGATCAATTTTTTTATTATTTTTTATTGGATGAATTTCGTGGTTGGGGGTTTTTTTTCCCTCGATATTGAATTCTCACTCTTGCTTGTGTTGACACACAGACTCACACTCGCCTGGAATCTCGCACACACGCAAACTCACGATCTTTCAACGTCGTTCGTCCACACTCGTATGTTCGGTCGATAAAGTAGAATGAAGGGGGATGGTTTCAGTTTGCCTCGGCACAGTTTGACAGATGAGAGTCATTCTCTCTCTCTTCCTTTCTTTGACATTTGACACTCTCTCTGAGTTTGACGGAAAAAGAGTGATTCTTATCTGTCAAACTCGCGGGGTCAAACTGTATCGGGTCAAACTGTATCGGGTCAAACTGCGCCGGGTCAAACTGTGATGAGGCAAACTGAAACCATCACGAATGAACGTGAAATGAAAAAATAAAAAAATTTTACTAAGAAAAACATTTTTACGCGAATCGCGGAAAAGAATTCGTCGCGAAAAATTATTTACCGTTACGTCATTGTATTATTTTTTTTTCAACGTCGCATTCGACCGAAGATTAATACCGGTCCATGGCGTTTTATCCCGTTACCGCGTTTGCACTCCTGTGAACCGTTACAATGACCATTCGGAAGCGAACGGCATCCGCCATACCGAGGGCATACAACACATCACGGAATTACATGAGATTTCTTTGTTTTTCTTTTGTTTTTTTTTTTTTTTTCGTCACCCATACCATCACGCCCGCGTATTATAATTAACAATGTTGCACCAGTTTTTCGACAATTTAAAGACACACCATATCAAACTACATGCAACCAAACCAGACTGTTTCCGTTCAATTGTTGCGTTCGACATTTGATTAATCGTTTTAACTTTTTTTTTAATCTCCGCGTTCTTTAATTGCCTGTAAAATTATCGTACTTTTAATGGAGTCTCTTCAATCAATTTCTTTTTATTTCTCACGCTCTTTCTCTTCTTCTCTCCCTTTCTCTCTCTCCCACTGCCCTGCAATTCACGCAAAAATGTCTTTGTTTCTTCTTGCTTGGAAAAATTCATTTCTCATTTTTCGAACTCTCGATTGAAATCTCGACAATCTCACGGAATTAAAAAAAAAATATATATATATCACTGGCCATTCGTGAATCAACACACGTGTGAATCGCACCCGTACGAGAAGAAACTAATAGCGACAAAGTTTTGTTGCATTTCACCGCGAATTTTCGAAAGAGGCAAAACATCACTCGCGAACGTACCAACCCGGATTCGTACAGAAAATATACGGCATCGCAACGATTTTTTCAATGGTGAAACATCAACCTCACGTACACGAGCCCCATACACACACCCACACCCACGTAAGCGCTCTCTCACGCACAAACACAACCGCGCGATCCATACAAATTCGACGAACGTCAAAAAGCGCATTTGCTCACTTTACAATTTCGTTGTTTCATTTAATTATCTCTTCAACGCATTCATCTATTTATTCCTCACACGCGTTCTCATTCAATATAAAACATTGCCAAATCATTCGTGAGAGATAACGATCGATTTTTTCAATGCTTCAAGCGGTTGCGTTATAAAGCAATCATTGAAATACTGGACGGAATGTTTTTTTTCATGTTTCGTTTTGTTTCTACCTTTAATACGAGATAATTTCGTCGCTTTGGAGATAAGAAAGGCGACGAAAGTTGTTTCGATCTTCGACTCACGACTCGAAGCAATGAAAATAACGATCTTAATCTCGTACATGTTTATCGCTCACAGATATAGCTCTACTTACTTAAGCTAATTCTGATTTATCGAATCATCGATCATTGAAAATAATGAGAAAAATAAAATAATTTAAAAAACCGTTTTGGTGTATCGATTATTATTACGTCGTGGTCGTTTATCGTATGCTTACCTTGCTGTTAGGGACCTTGACGTCGCACCATCGGCCATCGATCATGTGCCTCTGAGCGAGACATCTCAGTTGCGACTCGTAACTACCGAATCGAATGAATCCAAAGCCTTT
>OZ020166.1:16628511-16838511 GCA_963971145.1 Sussaba pulchella
ACCGTTGATCGACGATATGCAATTCAAAAAAGTATATTCTTCCCTATCAATAAATCCTCAATAACTCGGAGATCATAAAAAAAAAACACCTGAATATCTACCCCCCCCCCCCCCCCCCCAACCTCGTTTCATAAATATTACAAACCTATCGCTGCAAAACGTCGCGACCGCCATCCAAACGAAAAGTAATACGAAACAGGCTGGGCGGCCAACTTGTGTAGATAAAATAAAACGTAGCTTCGCGAGCTCAGATAGCAGAGTCCACAATTAGATCACAAACCGATCGATCAGCTCCCCCCCCCCCCCCCCGCCGCTTGACGTAATTTCCCCTTGTACAGCGAGGTTGATGACCGAAGCTGGCATCGTGCAACGCGCGATAATTTCACTGCTCATCGACCCAAAAGAACACGGAAGGGCGCGCGAAAAGGGTTCACGCAAAAGCGCGGCCATTGCCACGGGATTCCGCCGAAAAAATGGCCGCCGAAAAGATGGCCGCCACGATCAAAGCTCTTCGCAACAAACGAATGAACGAAAGAATAACGTTCTTGTGGTTTTCCCCGCTAACGCGAAATAATTCGACAGGTGCCGACCATCGACAGATAAATATGGACCTATAATACTGCGAGAAAAAATGAAATCGTAATAGAAAGAGAAACGACAGGTGGGGCTATCCCTCTCTCTCTCTTTTCCGTAAGAGAGTGAGTGAGACAGGGATAAACCCACCTAGTCTGCTCTCTTTCTATTACGACTTCACTTTTTCTCGCAGTATTATCGGTCCAGATCTATATGTCGATGGTGCCGACGGATTATCACGGCTGCGTGTGCGTTTTTTCATGTAAATTCCGCCACAAAAACGCCGCCATGTTTTTTCTCGTTCTCTAAGCCTAATGATGGAATAGCGAAGAGACTGACTAGTGATACTAATTTTTGCCGGGTTCATGAAGTACGCTAACTCGGGAGTCAACCTGATTCTAATTTGGGTAAAAGAATGCCTCTCCGAGAATATCCCGGACATTTTTGTTGTTCGTGTTTGTGTCTGTGGAAAACGGTAGAGCCATTAAAGGAACATTCCGTCGGCCAGGCAATTATAAGACGTGGCAGATAGCCAGACGAAAAAAAAAAAAATCGTCTTTCGCGATGCTTTGATCTTGGCCGCGCGCGATACGACGTCCAAACCTGTGGGAGAACGTTGTTTTACGTGCGTGGACGAGGCGAGGGTCAAACCCGCGGTGGGGAATTCTTTGCGGGTGAAGAATCGAAATGTCGGAGCCTGGCACACGGGGTCCAACTGTGGCAAATAAAGAGATACGATGGCGTGCCGTGTCGGCACGGTACGGATAAATATAAGGTTTGTGAGATTGGATCACGATCGCAAGATTGCAAAGCGTGACTAGGCTCGCTGCGGCGAAGAGATTGGCGCTTAAGGGGTCTTGCTGGATGGATCGTCGGGCAAAAAGTTTGTCCAATTTCGGCGAATCGTGGTTTTACAAGTCTGGATCGTTTCGTACATGTTTGAGCTTGCTAATAGCCGAACGAATGGGGAATTGACTCTTGGGAATGTTTATTTGCGACTTTTTATTATGACTCAAGTCAAATTTGAGGATATTGGCGTGTGGTGGTTTACTGACGTTTCGTCAGTGACTGTACAACTGTATCAACTGTTTCAGGCGATACTACTCATTGCTTTAATTAATTTTTCGACAATTACTCGGTCGATTCATTTTAAACTAAGCACGATCGATCTGTAGATCCTACATCTTAATTATATAATTTTTTTCAGAATTTACGGTGATTTAGTTCCATTCAATTCCAATTTTGAAATAATTTATGTTATTATTATTATTATTATCCATCCAGTAAGACTTTAAGATTTCGGTAGTTTGATGGCTTTACGAATTACATCTTCCGATAATTTTTTCCGGTACGAAAATTTTAAATCGATCCTTTCCACGCTGCAACGGGATAATCGCCAGCATTCGGTCTACAAAACTGCACCGTGTCCGACACGGCTGGCTTTTCCATCTGGGTTACCATCCGCTCGAGAGAAATTCACGACGATAGCGTGATCCGCAATTCGCGGAGAAAGTAGAAGGGAGGGGGGCGAGGGGAGCGATGGAACCGTTATGGGGCAATCAGCTCAAGGCGCCGAACGGGGCTGGTGGTCCATAAACTCGATGCTATTCTCGTACAGACCACCTCATGACGCATGGAAAACTCAATACGAGCATGAACGTTTCTTCGCGTGTGGGCTCGGAGAATTAACTGCTGCATATGCAAATGCTACGTGTTTGCTGCGACCGCCATATTTAATGTTCTCGCGCTCGCGTGGATTTTGCACCTTAGTTCGAGGGTGATCTCGCGATCGTTGCGAGAATAAATTTGGTAACGCAAATTCGGAATAATAATTTCTTTCGAGGATTTTCATTGGAAAAAATCTTGTTAATTGGAATTAGAGAAATTGGAATAAGATATATGCTTGATTTTTTTTTTCTAGCTGGAAATTTGACCCGGGCGAAAAATGCGAGATCATTGAGACTAAAATTGGTAACGAAAATTCGGGATAAAAATTTGTTTCGAATATTTTCATTGGCAAAAATCTAATTAATAAAATTAGGGTAATTAAAATTAGAGCAATGAAAATAAGAGTAATTAAAATAAGAGTAATTAAAATTTGAGTAATTGAAATTAGAGTAATTAAAATTAGAGTAATTAAAATTACAATAATTTAAATTGGAGTAATCAAAATTAGAGCAATTAAAATTAGTCATTAAAATTAGATATATATTCTATTTTTTTCTAGCTGGAAATTTGACTGCCGCGAAAAAAATGCGAGATCATTGCGAAACTAAATTTGGTAATGCAAATTCGAAATAATAATTCGTTTCAAGTATTTTTATTGAAAAAATCTTAATGAACGTAAATATTTACCTGAGCCATCAAGACTTCGCCGAAAGTCTCGAAGTATTCCCTCAGATTTTGTTCTGATGTTTTCCAAGGCAGGCCAAGTACGATGAGATCGGTGCATCGCAGCTTGGTTTCCATCCTCTTCGTCTTTGCGGTGGAATTCTCCAAATTGTCATCGGATTTGCGTTTGTTTTCTGAAAAATCAAAAAAAAAATCCATTTTGGATTGATCAGAAGTTTGTTCGCGAATCCTCTGACATAATCGACGGTGGGTAATGCACGAAAATACTTCGCGGAGCTATCGAGAGCGGGAATACAAAATGAACGTCCGATTCAATTTAATCGAAACCATTTTACAATAAAAAAAAATAAAAAATGAATGAATAAATTAATTAATTAATTAAAGTGCTCTAATATATTAGCATATCCTTTTCAATCCTTATTGTCTAAAAAAAAAAAATTCTCTGACATCGGATCTCTCATTTCAATCCCCCAACTCGTTACAAAATGGCGGAAAACAATGGAATAAACCCACGCAATCAACGTCGCAAGTCCAATCGTTACGCCATTTTCATTCGCATCGCTGCGAGAACCCTCGTAATCATCCCAGAATAAATTGTCTAATCCCCTGTTGATGACCGACGCAATTACGTATACGAAATATGCAGCCCGAACAAACCTAAGCCAAAATAAAAACAATATTTCGAGTTCGGCCAAGCTCCCTAATAATGCAATCTACAAATTAGGACCAAAGAAAAAAAAATGGCAGACGGCGTCCATTATCGACCCAAGAGGGGTTCCTCGGCCCACCCGCGATTATCAGAGAAGAAGCCCCCCCCCCCCCCCCCCCCGGGGGGCTGCCAGGTCTCGAGCTGGGCGATCAATAGAGCCCGGCTCGGCCACCCGGGGCTGAGAGCTGCGATCAATACGACGCCATTTTATTCTCGAGCGTCACCCACGCGCAAAGACCGAAAAAGAAATTATTTTCCATCAACCGCCTAACTCTAACTTCTTCGTCCCTACAGATAAAATAAAGAAAAAAAGAGCCGTCGACGCGTTTATTCTTAACACGCGTCGTAATATTCATAATTTGTTGATATTCTTGAAAACTCTGCAAATTGTAGGTCGAAGAAATTTTCTCAAAATGGCCGACGGCGTTGGCCGTCCGTTTCGCAAGCCCCCGCGCGACCCCGCAAGGCCGAGACGAGCTTGCCAATCGATAATACGAGCCGGCGTCTATCTCCGTCTTTCGTCTTGTTATCACGCAGACTACGCTCACCTTAAGGGGCGGGAAAGGAACGCCGCGGGGGGGATATTCAGATACGCCGATAACGCGCAAAACGCGTGATACAATGATAATTCGTTTATACCTTTCGGGAAAACGCAGAAATAAACGGCTTTGCCCCATCCATCTTCGGGTTGATGGAGACGTCCTTCGAGAAGACGAACTCCTCGCATGGCCTTCGTGTCCGGATTGCGATACTTGAGACCGCACGAACCCGGAAATTGGGCGGACAATGTTGTCAGCGAAAGAGTACCATCGTCCTCGGTCGGCAACTCTATCGGCTCCTCACCTTCATCTTCAGCGACTTGGATGTACGACGACATTTTGTTGTTTTTTTTTTTATTTTATTTTTCTTGTTGGTTCTTGATTGTTTGCTTGTTGGTTTCCTTGTTTCTCTTTTTCACAGTCTCTCTCTTGGTCAAACGTTACAACGCACTCTCTCGTTTTTCCCGCAACCGATTTTCAACTTTACATACGCCAACCAAAAACTCTAGTACTCGTTCAACACAGACACACACGCTCGGATTCGCAGCAATCACGCAAACACACTCTCCCGCTTACGTCTTGCTCGTCTTGGCGTCACGCATCGAATGCTGAAGAAGATGAACGCTTGGCGTCCAAGCAAACGAAAATCGATGGGGGGATAACGGAAGTGGGGGTGGGTCGACGAGCCAACGACGGATTTTCGGATTGGTCCAACGACGCGGAGCTCGAGATTTTCGTATTTGCTTGATTATTTGTCGAGAAGACGATCGGATGCTGTGGATTGTATTTTTTCGTTGATTTAATTGGAAAAATTGCGAATAAAACGAAGCGGCGTTGGTTGATTTTGTTCGTTGTGAATATTTCGACGGAATTGTTACGTTCATTGACTCGAGCAGTGATTTCCGAGTGGCCGTGCTTCTGATTGGTTCAATTTGCTGGATCTCGTTCTCGATTCTGCGTCGTCGGTTCGAGCAAATTCTTTCGATCTTTCATGCTCAAAATTTTGTTCCGTGTTGTTTTTCAAAATGAAAATTGAATTTTTTTAAGTATTTTCTTGTTCATCGAGACTTTAATAACGTAGCGTGGAGGTTTATTTCGTTCACGAAGCCGAAGAAATGAATCAAAAGTAGAACGACCAATGAGAAACCGCATTGCATACACGGTGGCGAAACGAGAACGGCTCGCCCTGATTGGCCGAATCAACGGCGCATCGTCAAAATTCGTCCAATCAACGACGATATCCATCGCCGCCATCTTGTTTCGCAGCAACGATTCGATCCCCGAAGCGGGATTTTTCAAAAAACCATCCGAATAACTTTGCCAGGGTAAATCAAAACTCACGACGTTTATTTTTTCAATGATGAATGCTTTAATATTTACATTTCGTAAAGTACAACAGGCAGATTATAACGTACGTTGCATCCGACGCCATTTTGCAGGATCGATTACGATTGATCGTTAATCGCAATATGTCTCGACTAAACATACATATTTATCCGCGAGACATTGTCCCAATTCGTCGCTATCATAGTCTTCTCTTCGTAATTCACTACGAGATGATTCGGAAATAGAAAATACCTTAAACTACCATATACTATTATGTAACAGTCTATAATTCGATTAATCAAACGAAAGAATAATGATAATTAAAAAAAAAAAAAAAAAAAACAGAAAAAAAAAATTATAATCATGAACGCGGTTGGAAAAAACCGCGCGAACGCGAGACGCGATGCAACTGAAACGGCATTTATACTTAATGATGCGCTTTTGTAAATGCATTAGCATATCAGCATGTTACCAATATATATTCAATTCAACAAAAATGACTTCATATAAAAATATCTCGAGCTCAACGAGACTCCGAGCCGTTCTGATTTCCCCAAGCGCATGCGTATAAAAAATCGTTTTGCAACAACCGAACAATGAAAACCGATGATTTAACTCCTTCTCGCGCGAAATCAGATGCACATATTTTTTTTTTTTTCTTCAATTTATTTCTCGATCACACTCATACACACGCGAAACGTCGTTCGAGATATGGCGTTATTAATTTTTTTTCGAAGCGATTCGTCTTACGATCGACAAACGCGATGTCGCCACAAATTCGTTCGCCACCGGATCTCCGCGTATTCGACGCGATTCGATCCGATTCGGCCGATCGTGATCGATATTTCAACGCAAATTCATATCTTTCGAATTATTATTTTT
Source organism: Sussaba pulchella (assembly GCA_963971145.1). Lineage (NCBI taxonomy): Eukaryota > Metazoa > Arthropoda > Insecta > Hymenoptera > Ichneumonidae > Sussaba > Sussaba pulchella. Next base: position 16,634,893 of record OZ020166.1, read on the forward strand.
TCTCCCCCTTTCTATTTTTTTTTTTTTTTTTCCATCGTTTATTTCTGCAAACATCGGAACGGAAGACTACCGCCGTTGCGAATTCGGATAATCACTGCGCAAAGAGAAGCAACGGCAGTTTGTCGCTGCGATTGGATTCATTCGCATATTATTTTCTGTCTATTCGTCATTTTTTTTTCTCTCTCTTATCTCGAACAAAAACAAAAACTCAAAGTTTTTCGATTCGATTAGCGCGAACGAAAATTCGGCCGCGATATTTTACACGAATTATCAACGCGCGATAGATCGCGGGATTAAAAAAGATTTCTATACAAAGAACGAAAAAAACATCGTCGTTCGAAACCTACAACAATATACGAAGAGCTTTTTTTTTTTTTTTCGTTATAATTTTCAATCTACTCCCCCCGCATCAGTCAACAATTATCTCGTTCGGATTGTCATTGAATCACGCGCATTCGGCTCTCCGCTGAGATTTCTCTCTGCGACATGATTGTTCGCGGAAAATCCTGTAACGCCCCCCGAAAGAAAAGGAAAAAAAAAAAAAAAAACAAATAGAAGAAAGAAAGAAAGAAAGAAAGAAAGAAAAACGGATTATCGCCCGCGTCACGCACTCACGCACGCATTCGTGTCCCGTAACGTATAAACAATAAATATTATAACAAACTTAACGCGTTTACGATAAAAATTATGTCGCAATCTGTTCGGTATGTGTACGTGTGTGTTTATGTGTGTGTGTGTGTAAATTTCAGTGTTCAACGTTTCCGATGATTTTTAACTCCGTGTTTTTTTTTTTTTTTTTTTTTTTTTGCGTCTACGGTGCTGGTTTGAGAATGGGTGAAAATGTGGTACAACTTTCGAGAACGACGTTGCCGATGCATTTGTTTCCGCAATTGTCGTTGTCGTCGGTTAAAACGTTGTCGCGTAACCAATCGCTCGTCGAATCGGCCGGATAAACGCAAGTTTTCGATCGAAATTTGTTCAATGCGAGATTTTTCATAAAATTCGTTCTGGCGCATCCGGTTTCGGTGATTCGCAATGGATCACGATTTTCATCGGACAAACTCGTTGCATTGTCGGTTTCTTCGTCCGACGAGCAAAGATCGACGATTAAAATTTTGTTCGGTGTTTGGGAATTAATCGCCGCTGTTCGAGCTGGTTTTGGTGATAATTTTATAAGCGTTATCTCGGCCAAATCGTCCACGACTGAGGCGATCAAAGATGCCGCGTCGGTCGATCGAATGGACGGCAATTGTTCGACCGTTATATCGTCCAAATGATCGATGTTCGGAATTATTTTGTTCGGTGATAATTTGCGTTTTAACGCGACGTTGCGAAATTGCGGTTGACGGACTTTTGACAAAGGTCGGGGTCGTGGTCGGGGAGTTATGTGTCTCATAGGGGGACGATATTTCGACGGATCGCGTTTCAATTCGTCGATTCCGGAGTTACTTAGACGAGTGAGAACGACGTAGATCGGTCGGCAAGCGATGTACAGCAACTGCGATCGCAAACTCAACACTGAAACGAGAGAATTTTTTATGGATATTAGCGATTTGGGGGGCGAATGAGAGACGTGGCGGGGACGTGGGTGATGGTTCGGGTTGGAGTTCGGTGGGATTTTGTGAGATTCGTTGGGGATTTTGTGGTGAAATCGATAATTTTGCGGTTTGAGAGATGATATTAGGGAATTGTTGGATTTATGAATGTATTTTTGTATAATTGTATGATAATTAATCATGGATTGATATCAATTGTAGAAACCATTGAGATTACTCGATGATCATTTTTTAGGACTTTTTCTTGCTGTAATAATATCTTTAGATCTTGAAAATGATTGATTTTGAAAGTTTGAGCCGAAATTTTTACGTATTTCGGAACAAGCGTGAACATGGAATTAAAAATTGATGGCTTTGGCATTTTTTCCTTCACTTGAGCTAGGAGATCTTGCTTCGTGCCAAAATTCAAGATTTAAAGTCAATGACATGTACCCTACAAATGCTGATAATCAATCGGTGAGTCGACTAATGACCACCAAATAAATAATAAAAATTTTACATAGATTTATAAATTAATGACTTTTGAATTTTTTCCTTTACTTGAGCTATGATACCTTTCTTCGTGCAAAAATTCATGATTCTAATTCAACGAAAATTACCTTCGAAATGCTGATAATCAATCGGTGAGTCGACCAATGACCAGCAAATAAATAATAATAATTCTACATAGAATTATAAATTAATGACTTTTGAATTTTTTCCTTTACTTGAACTATAAAACCTTTCTTCGTGCTAAATTTCAAGATTCTAGCTTAACGAGGAATACCCTATAAACAACAATCTCTCAGCAAATCGACCAATGCCCAGCAAATAAATAATAAAAATTCTACATAGAATTATAAATTAATGACTTTTGAATTTTTTTCTTTACTTGAGCTATAAAACCTTTCTTCGTGCTAAATTTCAAGATTCTAGCTTAACGAGAAATACCCTATAAACAACGATCTCTCAGCAAATCGACCAATGCCCAGCAAATAAATAATAAAAATTCTACATAGAATTATAAATTAATGACTTTTGAATTTTTTTCTTTACTTGAGCTATAAAACCTTTCTTCGTGCTAAATTTCAAGATTCTAGCTTAACGAGGAATACCCTATAAACAACGATCTCTCAGCAAATCGACCAATGCCCAGCAAATAAATAATAAAAATTCTTCATAAAATAAAAAAATCAATTCTCCCCATATTTTTCAAATCCTCGTTAATACGTACTCGGTTTGCTCGTTCGCGAGTGAAATTTGTACTCGTGAGCGTATTGTTCGTTCGGTTGTTGATCCTCCGTCGCCAAACGATCGCGATTCGGTTTGTACGACACCACCCATCTGTTGTATTCGACCACGCGATCCAACCATTTCGGACGAGCGGATTTTCCAAGAACCGGAGCGTGCAAATGACGTTCTATCCTCTCCAAACGTTCCTGTTGCGTCACTTCCGTCATCATCTTCGATTTTTTGGCCATCGCGAGACCAGCGGGCGAGGAAAACGGTATCGTTGGACACCGCGACAAATTTATCGACGCTCTTACGCGTCTCGAAGTTCTGTTGTTGTTCGGCATTAATCCCGAATTGTACAACGCCGTTTCACCAACGATTTCCGGCGGTCTTTTTGGCGGACTGTCCGTGTACAAACTGAAGTATTCGAGAAATTGATTTTGCGCCATTTCCGATTGTACCGGCAACTCGTACGGGGTTTGAGGACGCGAAACGGAATTATTCTGCATCCGTTCGCCGCAAGTTTTTTCATGATCCTGCGAAATTTCATCGAATTCGCGGTAATTAACGATGAAAACGTTTTAAATCGAATGAAAAATCTTCGGGGTAATCGTGCGAAAAGTGGATGTGCAACAACGATTTTTTTTGGATTTTAAGGGTGTGATAGAGGACACTTTTCTGATATGACTTTTGAAATTCAATGGATTGTTGATATTTTTTTAAAATGTTATTATTTATTAGGTTATTAGGTTATTTATTTATTTAGGTTATTCGGGTAATCGGGAATTGTACGAGTGACGTTTATAACCCGTATCGTGTCTAATTTCCGATTACCCGAATAACTTAAATAAATAAATAGCCTAAAAAAATAATCTAAATAAATGTATGAAAAATAATAATAATTAAAAATACAATAAAACAAATTGAAATTACATTGACATTTTTTTTTCAATGACCTTGAAACATTATAAAAAATAGTTTTCGCGCCCTATATCCACATACAAAATTGATTAAAAACACTCCCACAATCACATACTTAAATTCCATAGAAATCGGTGTGACGTCCACTTTTTGCAAAATTACCAATCTTCGATTTTTTTTTTTTTCCCGACCCAGGTTTGCCGATCGATCGTTGGTTACCTTCATTTTTTCAAGTCCCACGTATTCGGCATCGCAATTGTCGCACAAATAAATTTCGTCCGACGGCGGTTGTATGACCACCAACGATTGCGACTGTTGTTGCTGTTGCGGCTGCTTGGATTTGTTGGTGGAATTCGACGATGAGCCATGTTGAGGCATGAGACACCTTCGAGGACTCTCCGCCACTTTGTCATAGTTCTGCGATGGAAATTATTCATTTTTTTTTTTTTTTTTTTTTTGGCTTTTAATTACGGGGACATTCGGCGAGTTTTATTATCAGGCCACTGGCGAGGCGTGCTCGTGGGAATTATTTGTGTCTTTGAACGTCGACGACTTCGCGACGAAGAGAGATAGAAATTTTCTCGAAGCACCATTGAAAAGCTTGAGAATATTTGAATACATTGATTTATTTTTTTTTTAACGATCTTTTCGTCACCAAGCACTGAGATAGCGTGTAAAAAAGATTGCAGAAAAATCGGATTTTTGTCGGATTATTGGACCGCTAGCCTGATGATTTGCGATTGATCGAGGGTCGATCGTTCGAAAACCTACCATATTTTCATTGCGAAACGTGACCAACAATTTTCTCGAGCTCTTGTGGTAGAGACTCGTCGTCGAGTCCCAATTGTTGACGTAATAGAGCTTATCGTGAGGATATTGCGCGAGATAGGAACAGAAACGTAGCAAATACTCGCTTCTGTGGTACGTGTAGCACCGGAATACCAATTTCTTTAGATTCGCCATCCAGCTCTGAAAGAAGAAAAAAAATTTTTTTTAAAAATATATATCAACATGTTACATCTTTCGAGAATGTTATTTTGGTTATATCATTTTCGTACGCGTTGGAAAAGAAATGTTGTATGATTTTTTTTTCATGTACTCACGTCGTTTATCTTCTTAGGTCGCATCAGAGGATTCGAAAATTTGACTTCCTTAGGCCACCATTGGGGCTCGCTTATCACCTCGGCCGTGTCATGGCCCAACGAACATTGAACCATGAATGCAATGAAACGTTCGAGTTGTTTCTGCGAATCAGGATTACAAACATCAGCAAGTATTTTTCTGTGCGCACAATCTATCTTTATTTTTTATTCTCTTATTTCAGACATATTTTGGTGAAAATAAACGAATACCCATTGAAAAATAGCGAAAAAATATCGCGATCGAATTTTTGAACATGAATTAGCGAAATGCTGAAATTCCAGGTAGTCTCAGAATATTTTAGAGAATTGCATTAATATTTTATAATAACTGCATCACGATTTAATTTTTAAAAAACTGCATCAAAATTTGATAAAAAGAAATCTTGATCCAATAATTCGTCGCTTTCCTCTCGACGCTGAGCATCTGAACCTGTTGCGCGCCTATTGGGATCTCAGCAACGCAATCCAGATCCGAATTTACGCGTCAAATCTTTATTCGTGAATTCACAAGAATATCCATCGAAGTTTTCCGGCGGAAAACTTGAGCTTACACGGCGACGTTATAATTTTATTTACCAATGAAATTTTGTCCAGCGACGTTGGATAGCCATTGGCGAAGAGAAGAGGCAAATTCGATATCATAGAACCCTCTTCTACCCTAGGAAGCTCATCTGGTTCTGTATCACCAGTGGCGGCCATCATGCTCTCATCCGCATCATTGGGAACTCGCTCCTGCACCACGCCTACCCCATACCCATTTTCCTGTACCGCTAAGAACCTCATCTTTGCAGCATCAACATCCTCTCGTGCCTCGTCAATCTTATGGTGTATCGACGCTCTTCATAGCTCCGACATTGGCCGTCCGCATGTGTTATCTCCCCGACCTTTAAAGTCAAATCAAAATCTAAATCTTTCTTTGTTTTCCTTTTTTTTTTGTATTATTATTTTATTATTCGAACACGGTACACGGAGCTTACAATTTATCGTCGCTGTTTCTTATTTTTTATAATCGTCGATACATAATTTGAGTTGATTAAACATTAAGAACAATAGTTTTTCAATTACTATTATTATTATTATTCTTTTTTTTTTGACAATATTTATTCTCATTCGTTAGGAATCTTCAGGTTGCTGCCAGGGTTTGGAACAGAGCAAATTATGACGGTTAGAATGTAAATTCGAAACAAAAAAATACTTCGAATACTCGTTCGTTGCTTGGATGTTTATTTTTGTGTGTTCGATTCGATGTTGAGAAGTAAGAAAATCCATTCACCCGAATCATACACAGACATTTTTTCAGGTCCTGTGCCGTCAAGACTGCGAGCGGAGGAATAACAAGAGTAGGCGGAGGACCTCAGGGGCCAACAGTCGAAGCGCTGCCATCTTTGGGAAATTTGAGTTGAAATTTATAAGAGACTTTCAAGTAATCATGAACTACTATGTGTCTGAAAACTAATCGATTCGATCTCAAATTTTTGAGTTCACACATTTTTTTTTGAATGAGGTTATTTTTCTAGCAGTTTCTGCGGTCGGATGATTAAATCTATGACCCCTACGCACGTCAGTTTTCCACACTTGATAACCACATGTTATCCCAGTGAGGTGTAGGAATTTTTTTTAAATAATTGAAAAAGATAAGATTATTAATATGGGAAGTTTTGATTGCTTGCAGGCGCCCCTTAAAAGCATCGTAAAGGTCTCCAATTTCACCCAGATTTTTTTTTCTTCATATACCTAAAATCTACTATAGTGCAGGGGTTGCAGACTCCAAAATGACCATATTAGGGGGTACCTCAATGTTTGTACAAAAACTCTGAGCAAAACTAAATTTCCATGAGGAAAAGAAAAAAAGAAGACCCCGGAGTAAACAATTTCAACAGCAGAAAATCCATCATGGAAACATTATACCGGCAGACCTTCAAAATGGACAAGTAGCCATGGGTTTCGATTCTCACATCGTAAGCCAACGAGACAAACCTCTTTTAAATTAAAAAAAAAAATATTGAAATCCGCAAGTGTTTCTGGCTGCGGACGAACAGTCCAATTGTTCAAACCCATGAAAACAATAAAAGGGAAAAAAAAATAGTTCTCATCATATTATCTTCTGTTGGGAGCCATCAATTTCACAGCGCCAAATGGTTGCATCGAAACAAGCGTGGAACAAAAATATTCATCGACGGAATGAAAATCTACCAAAAAAGATCTCCAAAAAAAAAAAAAAACCTCCAATCAATAATCAACAAAAGTGTGATAAACAATAAATCCTCAATAAATTCGTTATCTTGCAACAATAAAAATCTTTAAATATCTCCAGCAATGAAAAACAATCAAGAAGATTCATCGTTTCACAATGCATTCCAATTAACCAATAAAAATTTCAATCCACCCTCATTCAACGACAAAAATACCAAAAATTCATTTTCACCGAACAAAAATGCCCATATCCATCGTAAAATCGTACAAAACAAGGAAGATTCGTAGTGTTTGCGAATACCTACTGTGTGCGACGCTTTGTTGTGTTGTGCGTAGGGTCTCAATGATCAAATGGTCTACCTTTGCATATCACGAAATCCTCGAACGCCCGTCTCTTTTCCCACCCACAATTCAACGACACGCCGCTCAATTGTTTACCACCGAAATATCGTCACGAGCAACCCATACACACCCACCAACGCCTTAACATACGCACCCACACACCCAAAACACAGACAGCTCGTCAATCTTGATTCAATTCGCTCGAATTCCCACAGAGAAATGCAGACAAAAAAAAATAGAAAAAAACCCCGGAAATAAATTTATTCAAAATGAAGAAAAAGAAAAAAAAATAATACGTGTCCGATCGGATGCAAGGCAGAGCTCGAACGGTCGAGCTCAAGGATGTCCGAACCACTGGGCTCACCGTGGCCAACATGTACCGAAAACCCCCGTGTTCTTATCGAAAAACTCAAAACTTAGCACGAATGAAAAAAAAAAAAAAAAAAAAAATTAACCTATCAGCCTTAAACGATCGTACGAAAAACCAAACGGACCCGACCCAACTTCACCCAACGATCGAACGTAACGTCGAATTCGGAAATACCGCCGTTTCGTGCATCACGGAAAGTGTCGATTCAATGAAGAAAGATGGATTCGTAACAGAACGAAGAAAAAAGACAACACGTTGGAAAAATGCGCGAATGGTTAGACTGACAGCTCCCTCCTTTTACGATCGGGCTGAGTCGGGTTTCCGTGGACTGCCGCTCTCAACCCAAGATGGCCGACGTTATCTTCCCACCGCACGATTAACCCGAGACGCTGTGCTCGCTCGACGAAAACCCCCGTTCTCAATGTCCCTCACCGTCCTTACATACGTTTACGTCCACTTACCCTTCTTTTTTTTCTTCTTCTCCGCGGCGTTTCTCCGATCCACGATCGAATCGGATAAAGAACGGAGGAACGGGATAAAAAAGAAGAAAAAAAAAATTGTTTTGACCTCAAGCGTGATTCAGGGCTTAAGGCCCCTTCTCGCTTTCGAGTGCTAGACAAACAATAGGATGTCGGAACGACCGCAGCGCCACCATGGAAGAAATCAGAGATCACGGGTATTACCCAAATTTGGAGAAGCGTATTTTTCTTTGATTATCGCAATTTGGAATTGGTTGCGTAATGAGGAAACGAAGAATTGATTTCTTGGGAAAGATTGGACGAGAATAGAAGATGATTGTATAATTTCTTTCGATGACTTTTGATGACCTTGCGCGGAGATGCGATTATATCGTTGCTGAGTTGACTTGGGTCGTGGATGCATCTCTGACGTTGGCTTGCGATTTTTCACGAGAAAAATCCGGCAAGGTTGTTAAAAGAAACGTCCGGTTTCGATGGGTCGCATGAAAAAAGATTGATATCGATTTGCCGTACGTCAAAATAATTCGAAACCCGGCGGTGGTAGACGCCCGAAAAGTTGGCGGATTCATGACGCAATCGAGTGTTACACGAAATGGCGGCCACGCCAAATCGCGAGCAGACACGACTTGGCGGCAGCCATGTTCGACGTGTGCATAAAATGTCGCCGATTTCAGCAGATGAGGAAGATGAATGAATATGCACAGTGTAAAGCTTGACATTTCGAACTTTTATTTAGAATCGTATAACTTAATTGAACAATTTGCAGACGGAAATATGTTACGAGTCGTCTTCATGAATTCCAAAACGGAAAGTCGATTTCTTGCTCGTTGCCATGTCCGTTATGTGAACGTTCAAGCTCGCTTCCGTTAGGTCCGTGTCGACCTTAATTTTTCCACCGTTTGAATTCAAGGTTATCTGTAATAACGGGATCATAAAAAAAATGGTACAAATTGTTTGAATTGTTATCGGTTTGATAGAAAAAAAAAGAAAAAAATGCTCGTGATGTTCTCTTGAGTCCCGCAGTTGCCACGTCATCGGCGCCATTTGGACTGCGCATCGGTGAGGATGACGTGGCGAAAACAATCTCCATTGGAGGAGCTATTGTGAGAGCAGGGACTGTATTATGCGGGTCAACATCGTTGTTGCCGACCCAGGCGTTTGAGCAAACACGACGATGGTTATGCTGGGTCCTCTGCTCTCAGAATAGCCGGTTCAATGAATAACCCCGCATAACCCGATTAATAAACGCTCGATAAACCAGTCCAACGACTTAACCCAAGAAAATGGCGTCGGCGTGCCAGCAAATGGCTCACCATGGCACGGCGCGAAGCAACAATGTCCGTTCAACCGACGCCATTTTTTTTTAAATGGCTTCTTTTAGCAGCATATTTTAGGATGACCACCCGGCTTGTGGCAGGTTTGGGGAGAAAAGCCATAAAAAACCTGAGCGATAAAACACATTACGTGTTCATGATTCATTGTTACGACAAGTCTAGCTCGTGACGTCGATCAGCTTGAAAGTTCACGATATGTTTGATATTCTTGCTTTGATATTATTTTGGACCCTCAAATTGAATCGTCAATATTTGTATTACGGACTTTCCCTCACGGCTTATTGCGTTTCAATTCGTTCTCTAACATCGCAGGTCCAATGTGGATCGTGACGCATTATTCATTATTTACCGAAGATACTTTCGAGGGTATGTGATACGGGCGGCGGTGGGGGAGGGGGCGTGTACGCAATGGTGAGCAGGCAACGGATAAGGGAGCTCGGATAACCATCATGTTGCCGCGCGTTTGCTCTAATGATCGACCATTTCAACTTAATGATAGAGGGAGCCATGTTCTCGTCTAAATTCTTTTTTTTGCCTCCAGTATTCGAGGCATGGAGACTAGAGGTAAGGAGTACGCACGGACCGCTCAGAAACGTGCGCGAAAGTGCCGAAAAAGTTGGATGAATGGGCACCACTGAACTTCAACGCGAACCGAGATGAAGTTAGCGCCGATAAAACTTGAGCGAATCGTAGAGCTAGGTTCAAGGGTCGCTCACTTCAGTCGCATAGAGCAGTGGTTCTCCATTTCGGTTCGCGTTGACGACTTTTTCTCGGTTTCGGAGAACACATTTCGACCGCGATTTCCACGGTCGTGCGTACTCCTTACCTCTAGTCTCCATGATTCGAGGTCAGCGCTTTGGAGGTTATGTGCTAGACATTTTTGTTTTTCTCTCTCGCTTTACCACGAACGCCGATAGCGTTCTCTTATTCGCACTCATTGCAGATCGTATGATCTAGCGCATCATCTTAGGGCTTTTTTAGACACGGCGGAAACCGCGCGGAGATTATTTACGTCTTCATATTCGTTCGTGAACAACCGCGCGGTTCATCGAACGGGTCACCGAAACCGCGCGGTTTGCAAAGGAGCGGTGATCCGCCATGTCTGAACATAGCCTTAAGGTAATATAGACTACATCGCCCAGTGGGAAGGTGATAGCGCTATCGGCGCTCGCTCCGGAGCGACAGAAAAGGAGACAGCGTTTGTAGTCCATCGTCTTAAGGTGATGAGATTCGTCGCCTGTCTCTCTCGGATTGCGATAAGCGCGAGTCAAATTTCCCTAAGCGGTATTCTTTGCCTCCAGTGGTCGCTCGGATGAAAGACGAGAACGGTTGACTACATTATTTCGGCACGCAAGCAATCGTTCTCGTATTTCATCCGAGATTTCAATCGTCGAGGAGAAAACCGCTTCACAGTTTTGGTTGTCGATCGAGCGTTGGTACACCATCTTGAGATCACCGAAAATACATCAGAACTTCGATTCTCATCCATGATTTGAGATGTTGTGTGAATTGACAAATTTCAAACTGCGGTAACTCGCGGATGACTCGAGCTAACGAGTTCAATTTTAGGGTCCTCGTCGGGCGGCCATTTTCTTGTTTATTACGATTTTGAGAAAAATTCATGGCCGATTTGATATTCTATGACTGGGAATGTTTTGGAAAGTATTTACAGTAAACACCAGCGCTTGAAAATTTGAAACTATCGTCGCTTAATAGTACGCGAAAATGATACATCGATCGTGAACGTTTGGAATTCAATATGGCCGCGTTCACGCCATATCTCCGGGCGATAGATTACAACCATACGAACTATTGATGGCTTTCGATTTACGACCATAAAATTACTAAAATAATACGACACAACTCGCAAACACTCGCTCGGATATTCTTTTAAAAATCGTTTTCACACCATTCAAGGTTGAATCATCTTCACAAGATACATTATAAATTAATCAAATCCACCTGCCCGAAAATGATATTTCGCCCAACCGCATAGCAACCTCGAAAATCGATTCCCATAAACATGCATCATTCGTAAGTTTTTCACAAACATCCCAAAACTTACCAGTCCAATTTTTTTCGAACCACCGCCATCTTTGCCCTCTCTTTCGAATATTTGAACTTTTATCTTGCCGTCCGATGTTTTCGGCACGTCGAGAGTCGTTTGTATTCGAATGGGAACAATCGTGCCTTCGGGCAAGATAATCGGTTCCAAATCGTCGAATTGGACACCCAAAGCTTTATCCAGACAATGCAGTTCGACGTTTCTCGAATTTAATTCACGATCGTGCATTCCGTGACCGATCAACAGAGCCGAATGCATCGCCGCACCGATCGCCATTGTTTCGTCCGGACTCCATTTGTTGTTCAACAATTCTCCGTTTGGAAATAACGAACCAATTTTTTCTTGTAACTTCGGAATTTTCATCGTACCACCGCACAAAATAATTTTATTTACATCTTCGGCCACGTGACCGGTCGCCAGCAAAATGTCCTCGATCGGTTTAATGTATTCGGAAATGCACGAACCGATCAAATTTTCGAATCTCGCACGGCTTATGTTGTAACTAAAATCCACACCGTCGTACAAAGACTCGACGAAGCAATGAGCCGACGACATTGTCGATAATATGTGTTTGCATTTTTCCGCTTCGGTGTTTAATTTTGATATCGATCGTCGGCTTTCCGTGGGATCGAGTTTGAATTTGTTGCTAAATTCGTTGCCGAGATAAGTCGTTAACATTTCGGTCAATTTTTTGCCACCCAATTGGGGATAGTATTCGGTCGCGAGGACCGTGTAGGCCCCACCGACGGCTCTGACGATGGTTACTTCGCTCGTCACGCCGCCAATTCTGTAGACTAAAACCAATCTGCAAATGAATAATCGATATAATTTATTAATTTATTATAATTATTTGATTATAATTGAATATATAATTAATTATAATAAATAATTATAATTATAATTAATTATTATTATTAATAAATTGTTGTAATTAATTATTATTATTAATAAATTATTGCAATTAATTATTATTATTAATAAATTATTGTAATTAATTATTATTAATTAATTATAATTAATAACATTAATAATTATGATAATTAATTATAATTAATTATAATTAATAATAATAATAATTAATTACAATAATTATTTAATTCTAATGAATTATATGTAATTTATTTATATTTATTTCATTTATCTGTTATTTGGATAATTTGTCGATTTTTTTATTCATTAAGGTAGTATCCTTGTTGGGGGAATTATTGTTCAGATTTTTCTCTGAACGGTAGACATGGCAACGTAGCGAGAAAGATTAGATTGTGCAATTTATTTAGTACTACGTCGGAGTGCGTTTATTCGAATGTTTCTCACTTTCTTCTACTCATATTATAAGTATATTTTTGACTATTGCGACGTCGAAGGTACTACCTTGATTTTTATTCACCGTTCAATTTGAAATTCAACCTACTCTGTTTTCTTTTTGTCCTTGCCGACACCGTGAGCGAGACAAGTAGCCGTGGGTTCTCCGATGGTTTGTAGAACTTTGAAGCCGGCGGCTATCGCCGATTGGCTCCAAGCTCTTATGCTGTCCGAGCTGAATCTGAGCGGCATGCAAAGAACTACGTTGTGTTCCTCGTCGTCGTGCGCCGCGGTTGTAGAAATATTGTACATGGTTTCGAAAATCATCGTGGATATCGCGGCTGGCGTTATTTTTTCTTGTTTCTCGCCTCTTTTGATCAGATAATACAGCCGCTTGTTTTCGGTGATCAATTTGCTCGGACTACTTTTCATGGCCAGTTCCAACTCCGTAGCGTCGATGTCTTTGTTCATCAGACGTTTGTTGTGAGTTACGGAGACTGCGCCGTTTCTGAATAAGCCGGCTTTGGCCGCCAGACCGATGATCTGCAATCATCAATGTCGTACGTTTCAGATTACATCATCGATGTATAGTCGTGGAAAATTGGGATTAATAATTTGTATTTTACTTTTTTACAGAGCCTTGCGGATAAAAAAAACATCGTAGTTAATAAGAATAACAGCGATGATAAAATTATTTCATTGCTTGAAGCAGAAACCTGCTATGGCAATTAGATTCGAAAAATTGTAAACAAATAATAACAGTCATCCCAAACTCATCGATATCTCAATGATGAGAAGCTTGTTATCGAATAATGACAAAGATAAGAAGTGATTTGACTACAAAAAAGTGTATCAATTCGAATTAGAAGTCAAATTATTGTTTTTTGCAACCGAATTGAATCGCGATCGAAACTTAACCTAAAAAATCGCGTAACGAATAATCATACCTTTTCCGTGTCGTTGAACGCGACGACAGCAGCGGTAACTCTATCCCCGGCATCGTTAGCCACAACATCGACATTTTCGTCCTGAAACAATAACAACGAATGATTGTTCAGTAGCGAGTAATTCGATACCGGCGAATAATGTTCGTCGTTCTCTTGCCAAGAGGCGAAAACGTGATTACGATCTTCTTAGCCGGTTATCGCTGATTGTCAGATGTAGGACTAATTTTTCGTTATTTATTAAGGGGAGGACTCGTATGTGACTTACCTTGTATATTGCTAAACACGCGGACGTGTTGCCTAAATAAAGACCGAACGATGCGGCCATCGTGTGTACAATCGGCGTATATATACAATAATACAAATGTCTACTGCTGCTGTCTACAATATACAGCGCTACAACGTGGTGCAACGAACACGTTTTTGAATCCAGGAAGCTCAGATAAGCCTAAATTAGCCTGGATATCAGAAGACCGAATTATGGTTTCGGAATATTGAAGGAAGATTTGTCAAATTGCTGGTTCTGAAGCCGGCCGCTATGAGCGCTGGCGAGAGTAGAAGGAAATTGCATAAATATGTCGTATCTATGATTTGGTATACATATGTATATTAGGGTGGTTTTAGTTTAGGTCATTTCCAAATTTTAATTGCGAATTTTGATTTGAGGTCTCAAGCGGTTCGAAAAAACACAAAATTAGAGCTTAATTGTTGCATTTTTCAAGCATTTTTATACAACGAAAAACTCAATCGATTTATCATCACTTGTTAGATGACAAATATTGTTACTGAAATGTTTTTGCTTTTTTCTTCGAAGGAAATATGTAAATGACTGCATTTTAACACCTGGAATACAGAGTATGACCGATTTGAGACGTAACGTGTGAGCTTTTTACCGGCTCTTCGTTACAATTTTGGTATGGCTGATTTCCGAGCAAGTATGATCAGCGCGGTCATGTGACCGTGTTCAAGTTTTTCGTAGAATGTTCCATTTTCCAAGTATTTTCATTCAACGAAAAGCTCAATCGATCTACGATCACTTGTTAGATGAAGAATATTATAACAGGAATATTTTCGATCTTCGGTTAAAACGGAATTTGTAAATGACTGCATATTAACGCGTAAAATACAGAAATGACCGCTTCGAACGCGTGAGCTTTCTACCGGCTTTCTGTTACAGTTTTGGTATCACTGCATGTCTGCATGGCCGATCTGCATTCGTGGCTGACAGCACGCACGTCGGCAATCAAAATACTAATACCAAATATTTCCGAAGCTCGTTTAAAATATCTATTTTCAAAATGGTAAGAACAAACGAATCCACGCGTTAGAAAATAATTTTTTCCTTAAGATTGTGAAATAATTTCAAAGATAAAAATTAAATCCGGACAACACGTGCAATTGTTGAAATCATCGTCGGGCTAACCCTCTGACGTGTCCGTTTATGAAATTCTACGCGTCCAATGCAATTTCTTATCGCCATTAATCTTTTATCTTATTTTTTTTTTATTTCTGTTTGTCTGATTTTTAGATCGAAATCGAATCTATGACGAGGTACGTGTCGCCAATAAATCCAGCTGTGTTTCCGGTTCTGGCGATAGTACTTTTGGGTATCGGAATATTCTTCACAGCTTGGTTCTTCGTCTACGAAGTCACCAGCACCAAATTCACGAGGGATATATTTAAGGAATTGTTGGTTTCTCTCGTCGCTGCGATATTCTCCGGTTTTGGAGTACTTTTCCTCTTGCTCTGGGTCGGGATATACGTCTAGGTGAGTTCTCAAGGCTGTCGCTGGAGACTGACAAATTTTTACTAGAGCGAATTCCGTCCAGAGTATTTATTCTAAATCAACAACTTGAAGTGTTCGCAAATTAAGGAATTCTGTGTAGAATTTTTACGCCTAATTGAGGTTACCCTAATTGAGCTGACGAACATTAAAAAATCAACAGAAATCTTGAAAATTCAAGAAACAATCTTGATCGTTAGTACATGAATTATTGCTGAATTTTCCACCTCTGAATTTAGTAGTTTGCGACACGAATTCTTGTTTGGAACCAACGAACCGTTTTTGTTTGGCAAAATAATTTATTCGACGTCTCAGCAACCGTCGAATTGAGCTAAAATTATGAATCACGCTTTCGATAGTAAACAATATTGATAAACTACAATATATCGTTGTCCGTGGATTAATTTACAAACCCACAACAAAGAAATTATTTTTTATCCGTCGTGAAAATTCTTTGGGAAAGCGAATAAAGAAATACTCCGTTAATGCATTTTCAATATTTTTCTGTTGCAGTTTAGGTATATTGGAGATTTTACAAGGATATTTGTTCACAACAGCTTCGTATCGACGCTCACTCACAATTCTTTTATAAACCGCAAAATTATCAATAAAATGAGCCTATCTCTTCAATAATCATTCGAAATAAAATTATTATTCATAATTAATATTTTTCGACTGTTATAATGAATACAGCGCCTATATATTTATATACTTATTACAATAGATATCGCATATTTTTTTTTTTTTTATTCTTCGCTTTTGCTAAATACAGTTTTTTTTTCTTTCTTTTTATAATAAAATACGGTATTGATTTATCGATATTGGCCGGCACTTTGACAAGCGCGGCTATATATTTTTTTTTGCGATTCACGTCGCAAATTTACGTTCATCCGGCGAGTCCGGCTTTTTGTCTGCATCGTAGCATCAACGCTCTGAGCATGAATTGTCGTCGGGAAAGTTGTCTGACTTGTTTCAAAAATACGTCCAAGTCTATGATATTGCTTCGCAAACCCTCGGCGAGATAATATATCGCGTCCTCTGTCGCGGCTTCCTCGGCAAAGGCGTTCAGCATTCTAAGAACGAGATAAAAATATTAATCTCAACGATTCGTTTAAAAAAAAAAAAAAAAAAAAAAAAAAAAAAAAAAAAAAAAAATTTCTAATTGCACGAAGTATAAATTTGAAAAAAAAAAAAAATATATCTTACTGTTTATACAAAGGTGCGATAGCGGTTACGGCTTCGTCAACGTCGATCGATTGATTGTCCGATAGTTTTGATATTTCTTTTTCCAATTCAGCCTCTTTGTCCTGCAAAATGTTTACGTTTTTTTCCAATTCGGATTTTTCTTTTTTGAGCTTGACGAACAATTCCGCGAGTCTCGAAGAACCGTTGGTGAGTTCTTTCTGAGTGCGACGAAGAGTCTCGAGTTCGGCCTGAAGCTGTGAAAATTGTTCGCACATACGTCGACGAAGTTTGTCGCCTACGGCTGAGAGGAGCGAAGCTCTTATGTGTTCCTCGGTTATCGTGTCGGAATTTCCGGTGTTTATCGAGCTCGAACCCATGGACGGCGGTTGGTAAGGATTGTCCCTCTGCAATGGCGTAGAATTTGATCTTACGTGCATTGTTCGCAACCTCTCCGAACTCTTTAAGGGCTCGAGATCGGTTTTTCGAATGGATAAAGACATGAATAAATGAAATTAAAATTGAAGGAACAATGAAAGAGGAGAAAAAATTGGAAGGTAGATAATTGGAAAAGCTATCCTAAGCCTCAAGAGCACACGACATGAGGTAAATCCATTGCATAACCCGCTTAACGCACTAATGTACGAATTAACAGAAATCACACCGATCGTTATACGTTCCGAACATCTCAGCAAGAGATTCGCAAAAAATCAAATAAACAATATCGACGAATTTTGCATCAAACCGGAACTAAATGTAACCCGCAAGCCGAAACAACTGGCTTTGACTATTAACCAGCGACTGGTGAATATGGCCAATGATCTCGTAGAAATAGGAGAGACAGACAATTAAGACTAGCTTTTTGGCTAGTCTTAATTAATTAATAATGAATTTTTATTGGTGTATTAAATTTTTTTTAAAATAAATTTTTTGAATTTATTTTTAAATAAATTTTTCGAATTTATTTTTTAATACATTTTTTGAATTTATTTTTTAATACATTTTTTGAATTTATTTTTTAATACATTTTTTGAATTTATTTTTTGATAAACTTTTTGAATTTATTTTTTAATACATTTTTCGAATTTATTTTTTAATAAATTTTTCGAATTTATTTTTTAATAAATTTTTCGAATTTATTTTTTAATAAATTTTTCGAATTTATTTTTTAATAAATTTTTCGAATTTATTTTTTAATAAATTTTTCGAATTTATTTTTTAATAAATTTTTCGAATTTATTTTTTAATAAATTCAATACACCAATAAAAATCCAGGGCTGAAGCACTCAGGTCGATCACCCGATACGCAATACGTTGCGGAACAATAAATTATCACATGAACATAAAGAAAGAAAAAAAAATCAAAAAATTTTAACCAACGGATTGTTAATAAACAACTGTTACTCCTACTGATTGGAAAAAGTTGAAAAAATGTAGTCGAATGCGATACGTACCGTTAAACTGGTTGGATTGAACGGCGGATAGACACCGGGATAACTTTGACCTGGAAAGGGCGTAGGCATCGCGGGATAACCGCCGAAACCGTGAGTCGCAGCTCCGGCTGGAGGATAAGGACTGGGTCGGGCCGGATTTCCGGACGGGTACGCAGCCGACGTGGGATACGGTGTAAATCCGCTACCGGCAGTCGCTCCTCCGTTGTTCGGGAATGGCATAGACGCTGTAGAATTTTTACAAACATTTTCGACATTTAATTCATACATTGCGTAGATTCGATTTGATTTAGATTTTTTTTTGTTTGTTATTATTGCGCCGGAATTTTCGGGAACTTACGCAGAACGGTATAAGGCGTCGCGGTTTTTGGTGGACTTTCGGTGTATTTTTTGGCGTACACCGGAGGATGTTCGCCAAACATGACCGTCATTACTTGTATGAGACTCAGAAGATCGGACGAGTGCTGAAATGAATGTTTAATCCTGGATCGATTGAAAAATAAATCCAAGGGTGCGCACTACGTTTTGATCGATGTTGTGGAATTATTTGGAAAATGTAATCGTCGACAAATAGACATTGAATAGTTGATGGATTTATTGAGAATAATTTTTCTTAGCTGCGACGAGAAATTCATTGTCAGAATTTTTGGAAATGATTTTTTTTTCTTTTTTTCCTTTTATTGAGGAATTTATTTGTTAGTTTGTTCGAAGGCCGTTTGACAAATGGATATTAAACAGTCAGATTTGTTTTAAAAAAAACGTCTCGGGTGAAAAAGAAAATTATCCTACAGAAATTTACGTTTGAGTTTTCCGAAATTATTGATTTAAGATTTTTTTTATTTCAAAGAAGAGGGATTTATCGGAACGAAGCGATTTTTTTTGGTACTTACCGGTACCCAATCATGCAAATAGGGCAAGTATATCTTTCCATTGTGATCCACGAACATGCTGACTTTGATACTCATATCGGGCGTAGGCCTGACGTAGCACATAGGCGCGTTGTTGGGATGCGTGTCCATGAGCCAGATGCATACCGGAATATTGTACGTGCTGCCTTTGAAGGTGATGGGGATGGTTCCCTGAAGATTGATCAGCTCTTTGCAGGATCCGTCATTGAAGACTGGAAAAAAGATAAAAATTATTAAAATTCAATGACGAAAAATCAAAGAAACTCGCGTACGATTTGTTTTGGAAATTGAGATATACTCACCAAAGGGTTCCATATTGAATTGCAGGCTTCGATAATTTTGTAAAACATTGTTAACTTCTTTGCGGGTTATATCCGGATTCTGATACTGAATGAAAATGAGAAAAAAAAATGAATGAAGTTTGTAGAGAAAGATTGGGAGACTGTAAAACGTTGAGAATATTCGGATTGATGGATAAAAATTTGCTGCTACCGAAACACTTAACACAATTTTTACAAAAAAATTCAAAATATTAGATTGAATGTTGTATTGGCATCCCAAATCCTATTGTCATTGAAATTTTTATTTACGTCGATTCGTTTTGGAGTTATGACCCTTCGAACTTTGCAAGCTTGGTACTCACACACACACACACACACACACACACACACACACACACACACACACACGCACGCACGCAAAACAAACACAAATCCAATCATTCGAGACCTTTTTTCCCAAACCAGTTTTTGTCGTTTGAGATTTCAATTAAATGGACATGAAAACTTCGATCTTCAAAAAATCAATTAATAAAAATAAAGCTCCCTCCTCGCAGAGGAGTCAAAGACCTAAATTTAACGACTCTTACTTTTGTTAAAGACTGCTTTATCTTCGCCGCATCAATGTGATTCATCTTAACCATATAACCTCCGAGTTTTCGTTCGATCTAACGGCCTTTTATCCTCTTGTTCGATCGAAATTACGAAGCTCTCTGCGTCACCGGAATCACGCACCAGTCAGACTGTTCGGATCGTGATTGCGACAATGATTTGAATAAAAAAAATAATCGCACGCGAATTCCAATTGGAGAAATGTCGTTTCTCTTATTTGTGACTACTTGTCAGTTAATAAAAGAAACGTTTATTTCCAAACCGCGAGTACTGGATGACGTAGAGGCGAACGTTATCGGAAAAAGTTCGAAAAAAAAAAAATTAAAAAATGTCCATGTACGAAACTGTTTTGCGGTAAAGTTCTCGATTCAACCACAAGCGTCGCGGCGGTTGTTTAAGTCTCAAAGTCATTCAATCGCATTTAAATCATTCAAATTCGTAATCGTTGATAAACAAAAAAAAAACGTGAAAATGACCAATTGGCTGGCGGCGACGCTGCGGGAATTATTTAATTCAAGATTTTTCCTGTTTGATTAATTTTCTCTGCGTCCCTAAATTGTTCTAAAAAATATTGAACACTAATGATGGTTTATATTCCTTACGTTTTTTCTATGCTCACTTTGCAACATTGACGAACGATCGAACAATTCCGTTTTGAACATCTTCACAGATTCCAAATACAAAAATAATTAATATTTAAAAATTGGATACACGGATGATGCTCGGTCGGTAATAAAAACTGTAAACCTTTTTTCTCGACGGAAATCCATTTTTCGGATAAAAAACGAGAACGGTTGACTTTGTCTATAAATTTTATAGCTATTTGTTCTCATATTTTACCCGACAGATTAATAGTAGAGGAGAAAAGCGCTTTAGGAAAATTCGCCTATCTCCCTCCCACTCGTGGCAATTTCGAAGACAAGGACGATCCATAGCACGGCACCTTGAAGAACCCATAGGCCGATAAACCAAGACAACATCGTCCTAAAACCCTCTGCACAGCTTTTCACGATCAAAACGACATTTGTGCCAAATTTCGCAAGCTTAATTCAAGCTTTTCAACGACCTTGACATTCCCTCCTTTTAGATTCGAACAATATGGAGTCCAACTCGTCATCGAATCTCGACTCTCACGACTATCGATTCCTCCAACATCGATTGTATCTCGCATTTTCGTTATCTGCTTTGTTGTTTTTTTTCTTTTCATTCTTTTGCTTTGCTTCTTTTCAATCGCACGAATCTCGAAGAAGAACGATTCAACGAGATATTCAAGTTCTCGCCGGTATCGTCAGATGCGCATATTCGGCGGCGTTCTCGTCATACGCAATTTTCCCCACTGTCCCGAACATCGCCGCTTCTGCCGAAACGTTATTTCCTCGGGACCTGTGATTACAAAAGAAAAAGAAAAGATCGGATCCCCGATTATGCCTCGAGTTTTTAATTTTTATAACAAAATTTTATCGTAATTATACGAGACGAGATAACGAAAAGAAATAAAATATACGAACGAATAAAACAAAGAATATTTCGGATTGTTGTCGGTGCATGAAGACAGCGACGCATTCACTATTTCCGTAATTTTGATCGTGTACTGATCAAAATGGGAGTACCAAAGTTTTGCAGATACATCTGCGAGAGGTATCCTTGCCTTCTCGAGTTGATAAACGAATATCAGGTAAAAGTTGCGAATGATTAAACGTCTGTTTACGTATTTTTCGTTTTCCGAATATCGCCATGTTTTCAGAATTTTTTAATTTTTTAATTATTTATTTCATTGGCGTTGTTTTTTTTGTCAAGCGATTGTGTATCGTTGAGGCTGTCGGATTTAGCCGATAGTTTTGTCAAATTGAGGGACAAAGAAATGTATTTGATTTCTGATAGATCGATGAGTCGTACGTTGGACGGCTTGCAACATGGTCGACAAAATTTTGATAGATCGGTCAATCCGCTATCGTTTTTCTGCCATTTTCCTTCGTCGATGCAACATCGCACGACCGTCGCCGCCTTCCTCGGCCGTTGCTCGGATTCTTCATGATTTTGTCTCGATTGTTCGCAGATTCCCGAGTTCGATAATCTTTATTTGGACATGAACGGCATAATACATTGCTGTTCGCATCCCAACGACGACGACGCTCACTTTCGCATAACCGAAGAAGATATCTTCAAAAATATATTTCAATACATAGAGTTATTGTTCAGTATGATAAAGCCGCAGAAATTGTTCTTCATGGCCGTGGACGGAGTAGCGCCAAGAGCCAAAATCAATCAGCAGAGAGGTCGAAGATTCAGATCGGCCAAAGACGCCGAAGCCGTGGAGGCAAGAGCGCTGGCCAGAGGCGAAAAGATACCCGAAGAGGCTAAATTCGATTCCAATTGCATAACGCCCGGAACTCTCTTCATGTCGAGACTCACCGAACAGCTCAAGTATTTCGTCACGTGGAAAATTTCTACCAACAAACTTTGGCAAAAGTGCAAGATCATACTCAGCGGTCCGGAGGTGAGAAACAATCGTCGACGTTGCGATTTATCGTAATGAAAAAATCTGGAAATTTCTATATGGATTATTCGGGTTAAATTTAATTGATCGCGATGGAAATGAATTAAATTAATTAGAATTTATTAACTCCTATAGTATTCTTGGTATTATTAGTACTATTATTTATTTTTATCATCGATTAGCAATTAAAATCTATAAAACTGCGCTAAAATTTTCAGGTACCGGGAGAGGGCGAACACAAAATAATGGACTACATAAGATACGCAAAGTCCCAACCCGATCACGATCCCAACACTAGACATTGCCTGTACGGCCTCGACGCCGATCTAATTATGTTGGGTTTGTGTACTCACGAACCACATTTTTCAGTATTAAGAGAAGAAGTTAAATACACGAAAAGCAAGAAGGCTCAATCGCCCGAAAAAACGAGATTTTGTCTTCTTCACGTGTCACTTTTGCGAGAATATTTGGAGCACGAATTCGAAGCGATAAAAGACAAACTCGGTTTTCCGTTTGATTTGGAAAAGATAATAGACGATTGGATTTTAATGGGTTTTCTCATCGGAAACGATTTTATTCCGAATCTGCCGAATCTTCTCATCGAAAATGGAGCATTGCCGTTGCTTTATCAAGCTTACATGGAAGTTTTGCCGACTTTGGACGGTGCGTTGTCACCAAAATTTCGCTTTTTATCGTTCGAACGACGAAAACCACTCGATTTTCCACATTATCGCTCAAAATTTGACTTTTTCTAATCTTTTTTTCAGGATACATAAACGAAGCTGGTACGCTCAAGCTCGACAGATTCGAAAAATTCATGGAACGATTGTCGCAGACCGACACCGATCAATTTGCCGAACATTTCGCCGATCTCAAATATTTTCAAGCTAAAACGGGTAGACGTCCCAATGAGAACGAAAGAACGAGCTACCGAAGGTCCAAAGATTCACCGGAAAACCCGGCATCGCCGTACAAATCGGCCAACAAAGAATTAAGCGCGCTCATTAAATCGACGGACGACATGGTTCGTACGCTTGCGAGGTCCCGAAATCGATTTCCAACGAATCGGATTGATGCAAAAAGAATAAATCATTTTTTTTTTCATCAGTTGATAGGACATTCCGACGAGGAGGAGCCCCTTGCGGTCGACTCGACCGCTGAAATGTATCAAATTGAATTTTTGCAACACAAACGTGACTATTACATGAACAAACTCGAGTACGACGACGTCGACGCGTACGTAAATGAAAATTATTCCCGATGATAATAATGATAATAATAATGATAATCGAATGAATAATAATAATAATAATGGTAATCAAATAAATATTAATAATAATATAAATAGTAGATAGAAATTATTATTATTATTAATATTATTATTATTCCTCGCGCTTCGAGAAATCAATACAATTAATGTTATCGTCAATAATAATAATTTCGATAATAATTAGTGTTGCCATTATTATTAACAGTTGAGATTATTATTATTATTATTATTATTATTATTATTATTATTATTATTATCATTATTATTATTATTATCATTATTATTATTAGTATTATTATTATTATTATTATTATTATTATTATTATTATTATCATCATTATTATCATTATTATCATTATTATCATTATTATTATTATTATTATTATTATTATTATTATTATTATTATTATTATTATTATTATTGTTATTATCATTATCATAATTATAATTATAATAATAATTATTATTATTATTAATATTATTGACGAGAAAATGAATTTTATTAATTTCTCAAAACGTGAGAAATAATCATTTATCGTTATTCATTATTATTATCATTTTTTATTATTATCGACGATAAAATTAATTTTATTAATTCGTAAAAATTTTAATTTTCAGACAAGTTTTACGATCTCAAGCCGAAGCTTACGTAACGGCAATACAGTGGAATTTGCATTATTACTACAACGGTTGCGTCAGTTGGTCGTGGTTTTATCCCCACCATTACTCGCCATACATCTCCGACATAAAGGGTTTCAAAGATCTCGAAATTCGTTTCGACAAGGGAACCCCATTTTTACCGTTCCAACAGTTATTGGCGGTGTTGCCCGCGGCGAGTCGTCAATTATTGCCGAAAGCTTATCAAGGCTTGTTGACCGACGAAAATTCTCCGATAATCGATTATTATCCCCAAGATTTCAAAACTGATTTGAATCAAAAGAGAAACGAGTGGGAGGCGATCGTTCTCATTCCGTTTATCGATGAAAAACGGCTGTTGGATGGTCCGTATAAAAAAAAAATATATATATTTTTTTTAATTTTTATTTAAAACTATTATTATTAAAAAAATATTTTTTTTTGCGCAGCGATGAAACCTCACAATTCAAAACTCACGGCTGAGGAGGAAAAACGCAATACCCACGGGCCAATGTCGATAATAACTTATACCGAGGAAGATCTCGGTCTTTACGAAGCTCCCCAATACTTTCCGACCATACAGAGCCACGCGAAAGTGGAAAAACTCAGTCGTGACGAAATTGACGTGCCGATGGAAAAATTGGTCAAGGGTTTGATGAAGGGCGTGAGGCTGAGCGTTTATTTCGCCGGTTTCCCGACCCTTCAACACATCGAACACAGCGCGAAGCTCGAAAAGGCGAAGGTAGCGTTTTTTCCTCAAATATCAAGAAATAGTCGATAAGAAAAAAATAATAATAATAATCGGAAAATTAAAAATTAAAAAAAACTGGTTAATAACGAACGAAGAAAGAAAGCTTGAGCCAGGTTTTTGTTTTAAGAATATCGCAGTAACGAGGATTAAATTATTTTCAACAGGTTAGAGTTTACGAGCAAACGTCGAGAAACGAAAATATGATTTTATCGATAATATCCAACGATGTTCCAAATCTTCACGACGTAGCGAGCAAAGTATTGGGAAAAACGGTATTCGTCAGTTGGCCCCACTTGCGAGAAGCTCACGTTATCGGCGTTTCCACGAGCGAACGCAAGATAACTCTGCTCAATTGGAAACAGGGTTACAGTCCCGACAACGTTCGCATAGACGATTTGAATTCCGGTCTCGTGGCTTCGTGGCACACTCAACGTTCGGTTGTGAGCGATGGGTAAGTAGAAATTCAAATTAAAAAAAAAAATAGGTGGTTCTGGGTGGTCGTTTATTCAATGAAAACGTACTTGAAATACTTTCATCGGTGAATTATCCACTGGATGGATTTTGAAACATCGCCATAATTCTTGAAAATTTGGGGAACGATAGTTCTTGATTGTGTCATAATGAATGAATTATTTGACAATTTTTCACTGCATTATTCGGTAGTTGTAAATTTATTAATTTAACACGGTAGCTTATGGAAAAACAGCTTCGGCAGACGTCAATGGTTGCAAAACGAATGGAACTGAATCGTTGTAGATTCTGAAAAAATTATTAAGATTTAGGATCGACAGATTGATTATGCTTACTTTCAAATTAATCGAGAGTGATAAATTAACATTTCTAAGTGTTAATTTATCATTAGTTTGCCTATTCGTAAGCCTAAACATGAACGACATGATCTAGACTCCTAAATTAACGATTCGCCCATTTTAGACTAACTTTTTCACCAACTCTCCATCCATGAAGCCTTCAAATATTAGAATAAATCATAATACCCCCATCCTAATCACGAACAAATGAATAATAACAATAATAACAAATAATTCAAATAAAAAAATATATATTTAAAAAAATAATAACAAAAACAACAAAAAATTGTTGTTAAAAAATAACACTTTTAATATCATAAATATTCAATTTTTCAACGATAACTCTGCAACAATAATAAATATATTATAAGCAACAATATAATAATTTCAATACTCACACGACAATAAATCAGTTATTTGCCCAAAAAAAAAAAGTATTTCAAATACATTTTCACCGCCTCAAACGTCCACCCTCATCCCCAACACACCAACAATTTTCTCCCTCATCGAACTCTCATCTCTCGCATCATCGAACTCGTTTCTTCTCCCCTTCCTCAGCTACAAAACCCGTTTCGGAATAGACGTCGGAGAAACTAGCGTCCTGCTC
Organism: Sussaba pulchella; assembly: GCA_963971145.1. Lineage (NCBI taxonomy): Eukaryota > Metazoa > Arthropoda > Insecta > Hymenoptera > Ichneumonidae > Sussaba > Sussaba pulchella. The sequence continues at coordinate 16,661,537 of OZ020166.1, forward strand.
TACGCCTTACCAATGACGGGCCGCCAATACGTTCTAACAACCCTCGGAAAAATGTCTCTCGAAAAAACCTGGTCCAACGCACCAACCCCATTCGCCTATCAAGCCATCGTCACGGACATAACCGTTCACGATCCCGGTTACAAACTTTCCCAAGACATAAACGATATTTACACCCCAAAAAGCGTCGTTTTCATGCTCGGACATCCTCATTACGGTGCAATGGGCGAAGTAATCGAACCCGGAGTAAACGTAAAAACCGGAAGGATCAAAGTTGCCATGAACATCGTTCCAGAACCAAATTTGGACTCCATAAAACGCGAATTCACGGATTCCGAAGCTCAATGGATGTCAACGAGCATAGCCGCTCAACGTTTGGGACTCGGCAATCATTTTCTCAGTCGTATAACCGGTTCGATCTACGTAACTCAAGGCTCGGCCGAAGCCCCAGAAAATGGAAAACAAAACGTCGGTCTAAATCTCAAATTTACCAAACGCAACGAAGAAGTTCCGGGTTATACGAAAAAAACTTCCGGTCAATGGCTCTACAGTGCCAAATCCATCGGATTGATACGCAGTTACATGCATCAATATCCATTGCTATTCGAACGTCTCGCCAAACGCGTGAACAACGATATTTATCTCGAAAACGAATTGTTCGAAAATGGTCCGGAAAAATTGCTCGACGTTGTTAATTGGTTGAAAGATCAACCTTTCGCCAACGTCGACGCTCGTAGTTGCAATTCTCTCGGACTAAACGGTGACACGATAGACAAAATAAAAAAAGTCGTTGACGAACTCGAAGAATCCGTCGTCAATGAAGGTGGTAAAACCGTTTTGATGCAGGTAAAACCACATTTGTTGTTAAAACCCGGTTTGAATACGGGAACTTTGCCACCCGATCAAAAAGCAAAACACAAATTGTTCGATCGTGTCATAAACGTCAAAGAAGGCGCTGTCGTGCCATTGGGTTACAAAGGAACGATCGTGGAAATAATCCACGGTGACGATCCTTCGGAAATTCTTTGCGATGTTTTTTTCGACAAAGAATTTCTCGGTGGTATAACGTTCGACGGATCAACGGCCAATAGAAGATACAAATTGCACACGGCGGAATTTATAAATATCAGTCATGGCATGAGAGCCGAGCAGGATATTTCGGTAGTCAGCGGTGGACAAACAACGGCGCCTGGAAAATCTTGGAGACAACAAGAAACTTCGAGCGGTCCGAAGAAACAATCGCAAACGAATTTTCCGTTCTTCGACACGCGTTCGAATACGGTTTTGCGTTCGTCACACAATAATAAGGCGGCTAATGCGGAAAATCGTCAGCAGCAGCAGCATCAACAACATCAACAACAACAGCAACAACAGCGACAACAACCGCAACAAATTCGGGTGATAAAAAAAAATGATATTCAACAAAAACGTTCGATCCAAAATTCGGAAGACGACAAAAAATCGAAATCCAATCAATCGAAAACACGAACATCGAAGTTTCCCGCGACTTCGGAAATTCCGGAAACGAACGAAGTACCGGAAATTCCCGTGAAACCGCGAATCGAGACGAATTCGGAGTTTCAAATGTTGTGGAACGAATTGCAAAAACCTACGATTCCGACGAATGTTTTTAATCAAAAAACCATGATGAATCCGGGAATTTCGCAACACGGGCAAATTTTGTCATCGACTTCGGGTGACACGTTGGAAGATAAGAGCGCTATTTTGAAAGCTATGTTAAAAATTCCGGATGAAAATTCTAGCGTATCGTCGCAATCGACGATTTCTTCGTCGTCGTGTAAACCAATGACGACGACGATTAATCCAAATGTCTCGAGCGCGCCACCTTTGGTTCAACAATTGTTCGATCACGCGAGACAAGCCAGTCGTAAGAACAATGTTTCTTATTGCGCGATGCTGTTGACGCACTCGCAACTAACCGGACGTGGAATGCCGAGGTACAATTACGTCAGCAATCCGCACAAAATGGTCAGCGCGCAAATCGTATTGCCGGATATGAGGACTTATTGCGGCGAATTTTGCATCAATCACGTGGAAGCCGCCGAGAGCGCGGCCAAAGTCGTGTGCAAGGTGGGCGTTTGTGGTTTTTATTTTTGTTTCATCTCGTTGTCGAAGTTAATTGAAGCGAATTGAAAACGAATTCGGAATTTGAAGGATTTAAATTCGGTTGAGTTTTTTTTAGCGACGTGATCTGGATTTATTTAATTTTATTTGGTGGATTCAAATTGATGGAATTTTGTCTGATTTCGGGGATTAAATTAATTTTATTTTATTTTTTATTCGAATGATGAAAATAATTTTGTTTCGTTTGATTGAGATGGTTGAATTGATTGGATTTCAATTTGATTCGAATGATCGAATAATTTTTATTTCAATTTCATTTGAATGATCAAATTTATTAGATTTCAATTTGATTCGAATGATTTAATTCATTAGATTTCAATTTGATTCGAATGATAAAATTTATTAGATTTCAATTTGATTCGAATGATCAAATTCATTTGATTTTGTTTCACTCAAATTATCAAACTTATTAAATTTCAATTTGATTCGAAAGATCGAATGTATTAGATTTCAATTTGATTTGAATGATCAAATTAATTAGATTTTATTTGACTTGACCGATCAAATTTATTACATTTCAATTTGATTCGAGGGATCAAATTAATTAGATTTCAATTCGACTCAAATGATTAAATTCATTAGGTTTCAATTTGATTCGAATGATCGAATTCATTAGATTTCAATTCGATTCGAATGATCGAGTTCGTTACATTTCAATTCGATTCCATTTGATTCGAAAGATTCAAATCTATCCGCCTTCGATTCCAATCCACCACTCCAATTATCTCCCATCAAATCAACTCGACAATTTACAATAATTCAATAATCATTACATCGTCAAATCAACGTGTACCCACTTTTCCTCAATCAATACTTCTTTCAGGAATTGAAACTGGAATCCGTGCCAAAACCCGGAATAAGCATTCTCGGCGCGACACCGGCGATGTGGCACAATCCCCGTCAAAACAACGTTCATCCTCAACAGCTTCATCCGCAGCTTCACCCGAGACCACCCCCCATAATGCCGTCACACGCCCCGCGAATATTTCCGAACATGCACAATCCACCGATGCACATGGCCGGATGGAACCCGCGAATGCAACGCGGAGCCGCGTTTCCGCAGCATCAACTTCCCAACCCCGAACAAATTCATCCCATTCTCAATTCCAATCCACCACCGATCAGAGAATCGATCCAACCACCTCAGGATCCTCCGACGATCGAGAAAAAATCCGAAACCAAGAACAAAAAATCCACACCCTTCGTTCCGCTTCAGGCGCAGAAAAAAACGAGAAATTCAAAACCCAAACAAACATCGAGAAATCAAAATTCGTCGAACAAGGAAACTAATCAACCTCAATCGTCGCAATTCAAACCTCGTGACGATCCTCCAAAAGTCAGTAAACACGTTTTTTCTCGTTTCCTCGTGCAATATTTTTCTTTTTTCTCGTAATCTTCTCTTTGAACGGAATTAATTTAATTTTTTTGTGGTTTTGAACACAGGTGTCGAAGGAAGAAAAATCAACGGCGAGTGAGAAGAAAGATTCTTCGGAATCGAAGAAATCGCCGCAAGTTCCGCAAAAGGTTCAACGAGCTTCGAAACCGAGGAGATCTAGGATCGCGGCGAATTTCAATTCTACGCCGTCGAAGGAGGGCGGAGTAACGCCGCAATAAGGGCGGAAATTGGGTTGATGGCGTTTTGATCTGAGGGAGAGATGGAGAATTCGTGACACGTGTGAAGACGTGAGACAAGACTTTAACGTCGACGACGAACTTTTCGACGAACTTTTCGACGAACTTCACGATTTGATGATAGGAAAAAAATCAATAACGACAAATTGCGAACGAAGTTTACGTGGGAAAATCGCGAAAACCAAAGTTCTAAAGCGACTTTTGGCGATGGAGAAGAACTTTTCTTCGTTAAAAAGATTGTCTTCGAGATGATTTCAAAGCTCTCGCGTTGACGACATCGCGTTTCGCATTTTCGCAACGTCGAGTTTCCCACAATTTCATCGAGATCGAACGACGAACATTCTGTACAGACTGTAAAATTTTTTCAAAACTTCTTACACGATCCTCGTTTTAAACCCTCTCGCGAAGGTATCGCAACGATTTTACACGTGGATTGTTAATAATTCTTGTTTTTGTTTTTCCTTTATACATCTTTAGAATTTATTTCTTTCTTATCATTAATTTGGTTTTTTTTCTTTTCGTTTTTTTTATTTTTTTTCGGCTTCGAAAAATTCGGCCAGAGGTCGACGAACGAGTCGGATCGTTTTTTTTTTTTATTCCGAAAGCGATCTCGAGCAAAGCCGAGATTTCATTTTGCTTGTTTTGATTTTCTTTCGTTTTCTTAGTTTCATTTTTTTTTTACGCGGACTCGCTTATGACAGACTGCCTGTAATTAATTGAATATTACGAAAGTTCTATTATTAAGAAACAAAAATACAAAAAGAAAACAAAAAATGAAAAAAATATATATATATAAGCCCAAGTATGCGTGTCGGAATTGGACACTTGCGTCGACGTTTTCTCACTCTTAAGTTCCGCGTATGGATGTTTTAGAAAATAAATAACGGATGACGAAGAGCGTTTCGCGATTCGAATCTCATTCGTGCGTTTAACTTCTGTATCCGTTGAATATCCTCGAAATACCGTAATGGCAACATCCGCTTTTTTGTAGATTAGCAAAATACATTTCTCGGACACGAATAAATAATCACAAATTACAATTTTTCTACACGCTAGTATTGGATTAATCGACACAGCCAACGTCGTCGTTATTGTTTTACATCATTCGTTTATCGTGGCACATAAGAATTATTTATTTGCCTCAGTCGTAGATTTTTTTTTTTTTTTAGTTTGTAGATTTTTGTTTTTATTTTATTTTTAGTTTGTTTTTTTTTTTTGTTTTTTTTAAATCCGCGTTATCTTCGACGGAATTGGGTTATTCTCGTCGTTGACAAAGAACGTTGAATTGTTTCAACGCCGCGTAGAGTGAGCTTTTGTTGGTTCTTGATTTGAATATCAATTTTGAGAATAGTTCCTTCTCGGGTTCGGAGGTGATAGGACAATTCGGATCGTTCAGGGCCGCCCGGATCCACTGTCGCGTCCATTCCAACGAGACTTTTCGCAGTGTCAACAGAACTCCCGCCTGAGGCTCGAGATCGGTGCTGGGGTAGGAGAAACCTGATTGAAACAATAGTAAAAATCAATTACAATGCATATAATTACAAAAAATATATATACGTATAATTCATAATAATTATGTTTATATTTTAATAAAACATTTTTTATTTCAATTATATTATATTATAATGTATCGAATTTATATTAATATAATATATAGATATATATTGATATAAATTCAATATGATTATTTAAATTAAATATATAATTAATATTAATTATTATAATTTAATATAAATTATTTTATTATAATATATTGAAACTATATTAATATATTATATGGATGTATATTAATATAAATTCAATATATTATAATATAATATAATTGAAAAATTATTATTATATTAATAATTATTAATATAATATATTGAGTATTATAATATATATATTAATATATTTAATTATATCATAATTTGTTTTATTTATGTATAAATAATTACAATGAAAAAGTATATCGTTGATAATTATAGTTAAAAATTAGTGTCGAAGAAATGAAACCCGATAGAGGTAGACGAAAGTGGTCTAAAAAGTCTTAAAAAAAAAAAATTAGTAACGCAAAACTCAAAAGATACTTAAAAAATCGGCCACATCGGGTTTCAATCCGATGATTTTCGACGTCCCTCACCATAGAACAATCTCCAATCTCATCGTTACAAACGTCATCAGGATTCTTACCGGCATATTGCAGTATCAGACAAACGAGTTCCTGACCGATGGCTTCTACGAAATGTTTGTGCGATCCTTGATCCAGCATCGATATCACGTCGATCGCGTGACTGAGGAACCATCCCGCCCTTCTCGCGGTCGACGTCAAAACCAGACACGACATTCCTAATCGATCCAAAGAAGAAGAAAATAAACATGATCCGACGAACTATAATAATAATATATATAATAATGATAAAAATAATAATAATAGAAGCAATAACAGAGAGAAATTTTCTATTATTATTATTAATATATAATAATAATAATAATAATAATAATAATAATAATAATAATAATAATAATAATAATAATAATAATAATAATGATAATAATAATAATAATAATAATAATAATAATAATAATAATAATAATAATAATAATAATAATAATAATAATAATAATAATAATAATAATAATAATAATAATAATGATAATAATAATAATATATAATAATAATAATAATAATAATAATAATAATAATAATGATAATAATAATATATAATAATAATAATAATAATATATAATAATAATAATAATAATAATAATAATAATAATAATAATAATAATATATAATAATAATAATAATAATAATAATGATAATAATGATAATAATAATAATATATTAATATATTATTATTATTATAATTATAATATTATAATAATATATAATAATAATAATAATATTATATAATAATAATAATAACAATAATAATAATAATAATAATAATAATAACAATAATAATAATAATAATAACGAAGAAGAAGAAGAAACGATCAAAACGATCAAAAACAAAACGTTTGAATCATCGTTCAACGACTTACCGCACCGTAACATTTCCGGTATCTGATCGGGCACTTTGAGCAACAATCTCGCTTGTTTCCGACAAATGTGCCCGAGTAATTCCAAATAACCGTCGAGAATATCACCTAGATCGGTTAGATCACCGTCGACCGATCGACAAGCCGCCACACCGCCCAACGTGTGACCGCTCATTTCCGCGAATGCCGAAGCCGCCGTGTTTTCCGTGTCTCTTCCGAACAAAATAATCAACGGCAAAAGAACTCCCAAAGCACCCGCGTGCGGATGATTCTTGTAAGAAGTCGTCAAAATGTTCAACAACGTTCGAGCTTCGTTTTCCGAATTCGTCAAACAATCGAGCAAACGTTCAATGCAATCGTACGTTATTTTCAAAACGTCATCGTCGCGACTGCATTTCGGATGTTCGACTATAGTCACGAAAATCGGTAACATACCGTCCAACACGGTTTTACCGATATTACCTTCGAGACCGGATAAAAAAGTTACGATCATTTTCATTTGTAACGCAATTTCGTTGTTTATCGTATTTGAATTTTGCGAATCGATTTTCAACAATTCGCGTAATTTTGCGACGCAAAAACCCAAAGTCGAGTCCAAATGATTGATTTGTTGTTCCACGGATGTCAGGGAATTAACTAATTTTCCGGCTGCGTACATCAGACGACTTCCGACGCCGCTTCCGGGTGGTAGATTGCGCAGAGTTTTGTCTATGGTGTGAAGAATCGACGGGGCGAGAGGTGCGAGATGTGGACCGCATTCACGAGCGATGTCTTTGAGGGCCATGCTTGCGGGGGTGGAAGTTATGACGTTCATGGATAATCCGTGGGTGACGAGTCGAAGGACACGTTCGAGCCAAGGATCCGGATGTTCGCCTATCCACTCGGCGTAAGCACCTATGGCCGAACACGAGCAAGCGAAAACCTGCGAACAATCGCGGGGGGGGGGGGGGGGGGGAATTATTTTATGGGAAATTTCGATTTTCGTTTTTGAAGGCCTCGTATACGCGATTATGGCGCAATTTAAGCCTGATTGGCGTATTCGCGAGGTCGTTTTGACTCGAGACAAGATTTTTAAGATCCCGCGGTTTATTGGTTTATTTTTTTTTTACAATCAATTATTCAGGAAATTGAGTGTTAGAAAATTTCACGGTATAGTTGAAACCCTGAGGATCATTAGTGAATTTTTTCAGATTTTTAGAACGATGTTTTCTATGTTTTTTTTTTTTCGCACACGACTCAATTTAAATAAAAAAATTAGAAAACGTCGTTCTAAAAATCTGAAAAAATTCACGGATGAAGCTCAGGGTTTCTACTTTACCGTGAAATTTTGTAACCATCGGTTTCCGGAATAATTAATTGTAAAAAAAAAAAAATAAACTAATAAACCGCGGGACCTTAAAAATGTTGACTCGAGTCAAAACAACCCCGCGAATACACCAATCGGGGTTAAATTGCGCCATAATTTTGCATTGTTTTCACTCATACCTCGCTGGGATAATGTTGATACGGAACTTGTGAAACTATAAGATCTATAAGGGCGGCAATGTACTCATCCACGTCGTTACCGACGTTCAACGAAATCGCGTTAAAAGCGTGCAACGTCGATTCGACGTTCGGCCATTTTTGCGGTTCGGTTTGAAGCCGGCTCAATCGTTGTCCGAGAAGAATCAAAAGATCTTTTTCGAGAACGCTGTAACAATGTCCGAGCGTGTCGGCGACGTCTTGACGGTAACAACGAAACAATTCGCGTTCCTCGGCATTTCCGGCTTCGTCGGGTGACAACGGAAGTTCGGATTTTCTCAGTAGAGCTTGAGCGAGTCGGGCGTAAATTGGTTTCAATGCGTTCCGAGTTCGGCTGGCCAACGGTTGATCCAACATCGACAAATCGTCTTGTAGAACGTACCAAAAACCGAACGGGATACAACTGTGAGTTTCGTCAACGGGATAACGACCATTGAGTTCCAAACTTTCGAGCAAAATTTCGATGAGGGTTTCCGACGTCCAACGATGAGTTTCGTCGGCGTCTTCGGTAAGCGCGAGCATTAATATTCGACTGTTAGCTTCGCCGAGGGACGTGAGGACTTCGTAAAAAGCCGTTCCACCGTGATGCCGGGCGAGGGATACGAGTGACTTCGACCATTCCCAGAGCAACAACGGCCGCTTGTAAAGCTCACCGTTGGTGATCGACATTTTCAGACATTCCTGTGTGACTTCCCAAAGCCGACCGTCCGCTTCGTCGTCTTCCCTTCAATCAAATAATGATAATAATAATAATAATAATAATAATAATAATAATAATAATAAATATACTACTAATATAATAATAATAATAATAATAATAATAATTATCATTATCATATAATAATAATAATAATAATAAATATACTACTAATATAATAATAATAATAATAATTATTATTATTATGATTAATAATGATAATAATAACAATAATAATAATAATAATAATAATAATAATAATAATAATAATAATAATAATAATAATAATAATAGAAATAATAATAATAATAGAAATAATAACGGAGAGAAATTTTATTATTAACATATAATGATAATAATAATAATAATAATAATAATAATAATAATAATAATAATAATAATAATAATAATGATAATAATAATAATTATTATAATAATAATAATAATAATAATAATAATAATAATAATAATAATAATAATAATAATGATAATAATAATAATAATAATAATAATAATAATAATAATAATGATAATAATAATAATAATAATAAAAATAACAGAGAAATTTTCTATTATTATTATTAACATATAATAATAATAATAATAACAATAATAATAATAATAATAATAATAACAATAATAATAATAATAATAATAATAATAATAACAGAGAAATTTTCTATCACTATTATTATTATTATTATTATTTTTCAACTTATTGTTATTATTATTGATCTTAGTAATAATAATAAAAATTATAATTTTTTTTAAATTGAAAAAAAAACCAATTTTTTCCACTGGCTATACCAGCTTGTCTAAAGCGTTTTTTTTACCTAACCGGAGCGTATTTAGCCGCGGCTATTATGAAATGCGGATAAATTTGTGCGGTAACGTCGAGTGGCATTTGACCGAGTTTGAGCCAAGCCAAGGCGCATTCGAGACTCTGCAGATGAAGCGATTCTTGCACGTTGTCGTTATTCGCGCTGTTGTAACTTTGAAACATCTGTTGAAGCAGCCACGTTGTTTTTTCCCAATATCTAGTCACGTTTTCGCGAAATCTTATCCTCTGGTTTCCGTCTTTCATAATCTTTTTCCAAAAGTAAACATTGCGATTCAGTGAAATTTCATTTGGATTTTTTTTGGGTCGGATGAAGAAGCGTACGTACTTCTACGGGAATGGCGGAGAGTACTCTTAGAAGAAGTTCCAGAGTTTGAGGAGAATTGTAGGGTAATATTTCCATCGCTCTTTCTATAACGCCTTTTTTTGTTCCTACGGAAACAAAAGTTTCGGTTTCGGAAGTTTCGTTGGTTGTGTTGGCTAGGAAGGAAGCTAGCTGAAACATCGATGAACGTTATTACAACAAATCTTAGATCGCAATGCATTTGAAAAATTTTTGTACTTATAAGATTAAAAACACGAAGTAAAGAACATAAAGTGGATTAAAAAGCAAGCCGAGGTGCTGCTTCTCAATTGTTATTCTCATTACCGCTTCGCACAATTTGAACGCCGTCATCCTCGAGGTATGCGGCATCTTCATGGTTTCCAATATTCTAGCTTGCAGCAGCGAATATTCGTTTTCAGGTACTTCTCTCCAATGTTTGGAAATTTTGACGTACAGCGTCGTCGCTGCGTAAAATTGTACTTCCGGCGGCTGTAAAACGAAACGTCAGAGTAAACGACGAAAATCTTTAGGAAACGTGAGATTCGATACGTGGCGGGCTTTCGAGCGCGGAATGTCGTACCTTCGACGGGTCCATCAACTGCCAAACGAAGGCCCAGGCTTCCGGCGAAGCCTGAGCCTGGAGGATCCATTTGTGAACGTCGTTGGATCCCGTGGCGTAGAATCTCTTCACCGCTTCCTCCACGCTCGTTGCGAAATCCATTCCACCGCTGTTTGTTTATTTTCCTTTTCGATGGATGGAGTCTAGCAAATCGGAGCGAGTTGCGTTATCGTCAGACCTCGGATTATCGCTGAGTTCGATCAGTCGAAGCGTTCTCTTCCAAATTCGGGAGTCTCACTGACGCGAAATTCCGGATTCATAATTGTCACGGATAATTGTTTCTTATCTATACAATGTATCCTATCATCAACGTTGGAAAACTTTCGGAGCATTTGCCTGAGCTTAACCAAACTTTTGAAACGCTTTTGTGTTGTTTGAATCGTTTAGCGAGATCGTCGTTAAAATTCGGGTTCAACGATCTGCGCAGCGTAAGTAAATAAATTAATCGAAGTTATCGTTCAGGGCATTGTCACGATGGTTCGTTTTAATAGTAACAACAGATAACGTCGTTGTTTCAAGAGAAATCATCTATTCTTTTGACAATCCGTTGCTTGGTTATGTTGGGAAAAAGTTTTTTATTTTTTAGATTCCGGTTCAACGTCGCCTCCCACGTTGGGACGATTGTTTCATCTGTGAAAATTGTGGAAAACACGGACTGTTTCGGATGAGATTCCGATATCGTGGAAGCATGCTTCGTTGGATATATGTATATCTATATATTGGAGACGTTTGATCGTGGGCAGACAGCCGGTCGCGGTCTTACATGCTTGAAGTCTGTAAATTATCTCGAGTTTCGGTGTTGGGTCACTTGTCGAAGATACATTTAGTTCCACGACTTGTCGCTGTGATAAGGTTTACGAACGAGCATAACCTGGAAAAACGCGGGGCGACGTTTCTCGACCAATGGCATTTTAAAAATCTCCATGGTGGGATCACGTGGCTATGTTGCATTAAACTTAAACGAAATTCGTTTGAGATTCGCATCGATATAAAGATAATTTAGTCCAATCGATTTTAAGTCTTTTCTCATTCTCTCTCCCTCTCTCTCTTTCCCTCTCTCTATTGCGATTTTACTTTTCCTCGCAGCAATAACTGAACATTGACAAAATAAAAAAAAACACAATAACAAAATAATAAACAAATCAAGTACGAAAAATTAACAAATCAATGAAATGTCCAAACAAACGACGTCGTTTCGCATCAAGATAATCGTCGACTTCAAGTCGAGATAAAATTTGGACGACCTTCCCAGTCGGCAATTTGTGACAATCTTCAAAATTCTGCCCAACGGCGTCGTTCTACCTTGCCGACACGCTCCGCCACCAAAATTTTCTAAACAAAATGGACGATTGCGATAAGCCTCCGATCGCGACCAATCGCGACCACACCGCAGCCAATCACAGCGCAGCCATCGATCCCATCCAACCATACGCTCCCAACAATACCGTGTTTGCTTCTCAAACCCATGACAGCGTCCGCGAAATGCTCCAAAAAAATGTCCAACGTCCAACCAAACCCTCCAAATCGATAAATCCCACAATTCCCTTCGAATCGTGGCTTCATCCGTCAAAAAAACCCCAAAAAATTGCCCTCAAGTCCGGTTCATGCGCACAATCGTCCACCTCGAGCGTCCGTCATCAAAACGTACACAAAACAGACGAAAAAAAAAAAAGAGATAACACCGTTGCGTCCGTAATGGTTGCAATACGCTCGTAAGGCACGTAACAAACCACACAGCTGTTCGTCGTCCATCCGCACGGTTTTGTTGCATGTCTAATTCAAAATGGTACGACGCCTAAAATACGAATAAATAAATTGCCGTAGCCACGAGAAACCAGCGACCCATATATTTACTTTCGTATGCCGGCTAATTTTGCATTGCCGAGCGGTTGCCAGAATCGTCTACGTACAGCGATAATCCCCTCTGTACGGTCCCTCCCCGTTCGTTCGGCTCATTTCGATCCACGCACAATGAGAAAATGAGAACCGAGAGAATCTACCTCCCCTTCCGGCTGTTCCGCGTCGTCGAAGAAACGCCGACCCGAGCTGATCCTGGGCTTTGCGTTACGAAGCTTCCGACTCGTCGCGAGCTGTTTTCCCAACTCTGCTGTACATGAAAATACGAGGGGAAGAAAAAAAAACAAACAAACGAAAAATAGAAACCGCGCAAGGATCGACGAAATGGCAACTATGTGCAACGGAGGCGGGAGATTCGTCGAGAAAGGACGTTTCGTTAAAAAAGGAACGACTATAATCGAAGCTGAACCTTTCGCCGTTGTTTTGAGTTCGAAATTTCGAACCGAACGATGCGACGTTTGCTTCAAATGGTAATTATTGTTTAACATTTGACATGTCGGTGCTCCAAAACAATTTTATTTACGAACGTCGGTGGTTTATTTTTATTGATTCAAAATTTATTTTATTCTTCGGTATTTTATGTAATTTGTGTGGATGATTTTTAACAAATTATTATTCTTTTTTTTAGCTGCAAGATATCGAGATGTTCGGGATGCCAATACGTTTATTACTGCAGCCGTAATTGTCAGAGAAATTCTTGGTCTGTCCACAAAATAGAATGTCCGAATATGAAGAGAGTTCATCCGCGAGTTTTGCCGGATGCGGCGCGAATGATGTCGCGGATTATCATCAAGTTAAACAACGGAGGAGCACAAGAGAGGGGATATTATTCATCGAGTGAATACAGAACTTTCGACGATTTGATGTCACGTGAGTTTGATTACGACGAAACGCGCGAACAATTTTTTTCTCTCCATTAAAAAAATGTTTGATTGTCTTTAATTTTTTTTTTTTAAATTTGTAAATTGCAGATTGCTGTAACATAAAACAAGATTTGCGAAAGATGGAACATTTTACGTCACTTTGCGCAGTTTTGTACGAATATTTGCCGCACTCCATGCTACCAGGGATGAAGGAGTTGTTGGGAATATTCGGTCGAATGAGCATTAATTCGTTTCACGTTTTGGGTTTGGAAATGACGAGCATAGGCGTGGGAATTTATTTGGGACCGTCCGTGATCGATCACAGTTGCAAACCAAACGCGGTTACCGTTTTCGACGGCACGACCCTCATCGTACGATCTTTGGAGGACATAACGTCCTTCGACTGGACGAAGGTACGCAAAAATCGAAAGAAAGAAAAAAAAATTCGTATATTTTTCGGAGAACGTCGCGCGAAAAATTGGTTCAAAATGGGCGAATCTTAAGCTTTAGAAATTGCTGAACTGATGATGAATTAACACTTGGAAATGTTAATTTACGCTTTTTAATAATAATCGAAGTCAAATCATTAATTTTTTAATTAATTTTAATTAATTTCTCAACAATTACTCGGTCGATTTGTTTGAAACCGAGCATAATCGATCCGTCGATCCTAAATCTTAATGATATATTTTTTAAAAATATAATACTAATATATTTCTTTAATATAATTACTAAATTATGTCGTCGAAAATTCTGAAATAATTAATATATCATTATTCTATAAAAAAAAACAATAATTTCTCAAATTTTAAAGAATTCTGGCGATTTTTTAATATCCATCCAGCAAGATCTCAAATAGTTCGATTTTTTCAGGTCTCCATAACTTACATAGACGCATTGAGATGCGTGGACGAGAGACGAGAAGAATTGCAGAGTTCGTATTATTTTTGGTGCGATTGCGACGGATGCACCAATCCGGTGGCCGCTGCCACGGCCGCCGCGTGTCCCAACAAAAATTGTAACAATCCGTGTTTTCCGAAGGATCTCAAGTGCGGAAAATGCGGTCAAGAATTTCCGACGGATTTCAACGAGATCTTCGAAACAACGGAGGCTCTGTCGTTGCGTTATCTTGATAAGATAAAGAACGACGGTTTATGTATCCTTTCGAGATCGAGCTTTCTTCGGCTATAATCGATAGAATTTTTTTTTTTTACATCTCAAAACGTTGCGATCCTGAAAAAACTGTGTAACAATGAAATTTTTCATAGGTTCAGACTCTCTTATAATTATTCTATCACTTAATCGATTCATTATCGAGGAAAAAATAAAAATAGAATTTAAATAAATAATAAAAATGAAAAAAATTATAATTAAATTAATCTAACAATGAATTAATGCAATATCGATTCGTTGATTTCTCAATTATTCTATCTATACTGAAATAAAAATAGAATTCAAATGAATAATATATTTTCATTAATAAAAATGAAAAAAAATTAGAATTAAATTAATCATACAATGAATAACTGCAATATTAATTCCTTCATTTTTACATTATTCCTTGTATAGTATTTTGTTTCAAATAATTGAATGTATCGATTGATCAATTAATTTGATTTCAATTTAATTTCACGAATAATATAAATTCCTTGATTAATTAATAATAGCCCTGGACGTGTGCAGAATGTGCATTAAGAAGCAAGACGGGGTGCTGCATCCGTTAAATATGCTTCATGTGCGCATGCTGGAGTCGGCATCCCTAGCAGCGACGGAATCCGAACTGTGGGAGGAGGCGGAGATCTACGCAACGAAGATCACCCAGAAATACGAGTTAGTATCGTTGGAATCGTGCGAATAATCCACGAAGCATCGACGATGTTTCATCGATCGCTGTTTCGTTTCAGATACTATTACGGCGATTCGCATCCCCTGACGGGCCACATGTATCTCACCCTGGGCCAAGTTTTCTGCTTTGGCCAAAAACCCAAAAAAGCTTTCGACGTGATCAGAAAAGCTTTGGACATAATCAAACTGGCCTTTGGCGAAAATCACTCAAAAATGGACGACGCCAGAAAAATAGCCGACTGGATTATCGTCGAATACAAGAGAACGTGCGATCGATGATCGAATCGCAAACCGTTGGAAACAACAAAACAAAAAATCAGATGTAAATCTTTTTAATTTTTATTTTATATTTTTTTCTTTTTTTCCAAATCCCTGAATTGTGAAATTCTGTAAATATTTTACAATGGATAGTTTTTTTTTTGTTCGGATTTCTTTGATAATGCGCCGAACATGAATTCGATACCTATCATCCTATATTCTACCTAAATCGACGTTAGTTGGAAAAATAATGAAAATAAAAAAATAACCGAGTTATAAATTTCCAGAATAGAATGTAAATCGTGACGCGAGAGTGTGAATGTTCTTACGAAATATGTAGAAAACGAAAATCTTGAGTTTATTAGCTTGCGTATTGTTTGTTACATCACGATCCGCCGGTTTGCTGTTGATAGACCTCTATGGTATCGCCTTCCTCCATTTCTAGCGTCGTCGGCGTGTCCTGTTCGTTTATTGGCTGTCCATCGAACCTGAATCTCACCGCCGCTATCGCCAGTCCCTGAAGTTTCAGTTTCATTAAAGTTGGAAAAAATGTACACAAACAAATCTAAAAAAAAAATAAATGAATAAATAAATATAAAGAGTTTTTAAAAAAGTTCTTGCCTCACGATCGCAGTAGGCGTTCATAAGTTTGCGGAGAGGTGTGTGTTTCTTAATCTTGAACTGCACCACCGCACTATCCTGTCCCAACACCTTTAAGTTTATGTGTTCGGATTCAGTTTTGGGTTCCTACGAACAAAAAAAAAAAAATCACATTGTTAGACAAAAAATCCAGACAACAATCGAAACATCAACAATGAACGACGAAAAAACACGAAACAACACAAAAAAATCGCATAAAAATAAATGAATCACGTTAATTTCGCCGAATTTGAGGTTATAAACGATTACCTTTTTGTCGTCAGACATGTTTACCGCTTGTTCAACGAAGAACGTATCATAAAGAAATAAAAAAGTTTTTAAATAAGATAAACTATCGGTTTTCCGATTATTCGCGACCGAAAGAAATTATTCACACGTCTATGATCGACGGATTATTATTGTTATTAATTTTTTATTCAGCGTCAATTATTTCATGCAACGAAATCCCGCTCTTCGTCAACGACCGTCAAACGCATATTGTTATTTGTTAGTTTCTATCGGACGCCGATATCAGAAATAAAGCTTGAAGCGCACATGTGTGGCGTACGGGCGCTTTTCGACCGTGGTTTTAATCGCAAGTCCGTAAACTCGTTCGTTTTTTTAATTTATTTTTTCAGTAGCGGAAAAGTCCGTGCCCGCATCGTGAGTTAGGATTTTAACCGCGCGTGGCGCTGCGTTGCAAGCGTTTATTTCTCCGAGACGATTTATTCCGTTACGTCGCAATAATTCATTGTAAAATTATTTATATTTCAACGGTCAAACGTGTAATTGTTATACCGGGTGTCTCGCTGCGTGCAGATTCGCGATAATAATAATTATTCAAACAATCGTCTGACTCGCAGCGCTCCGAGTGGCGATATTGTCAACAACGCAAAATGGCGACGCCAAGAAGACATCATCCCCACCCCTGAAGACCCTCAGACCTGCGATGGCATTACGATCCTCGTTTCGATCGCCAGGTCGACGAATTTTGTCTATAATTACGTCAAGTAAAATCTGCATGTCGCAGTCTGTTGATGCATCAA
This sequence comes from Sussaba pulchella, assembly GCA_963971145.1. NCBI lineage: Eukaryota > Metazoa > Arthropoda > Insecta > Hymenoptera > Ichneumonidae > Sussaba > Sussaba pulchella. Next base: position 16,678,843 of record OZ020166.1, read on the forward strand.
TTGCGTGTACCTGAAACGCATCGCAAACGGCGTCATCCATTCGCAATGGCGACATCTGACGCCATCTGCCTCCATTGATAAAATAAGTCTCCGCCATACATACACACACATATATATACGTGATATAATTGGCATCGATTATCCTCTTTTGTCAGCCAAAAGACTATGTTCCATCGCAATCCTCGCGATAACGATTAACAACGACGAAACCGCTCGCCAAAGTCGAATCGTTGACAAACGCGATATCTCTCGTTCGTATCGAAGATAAAGGGCTTGAAAAAAATTACGGCTTCGAACGTTTAAACGCGAATGGTTGGATTACGCTTGCGCAGATGATATTCGGTGGATGAGCCTTCGCGAGCCTACGTGCCGGGATCGCGGTCGCCAGTGGCGAAGAGGGGATCCAAGCAAAAGCCAACCCTCTCAGTTGTGGTTTACATGCTGCGCTTCGAAGGGGGGATTCTCGGTCGTTCTCGTATAATCACGTATACACGTATATCGAATACACAATAAGAATAATAAACAGATTCGCGACATGTGATAAACATCGTTGTTTGTTTTTTTTCTCGTTATTTTCAAGTGACGTAAGTACGTTTTGGAATTTGGTGTACGGCTTTTATTCTCATATAGTGTTACAACCGCACGAGTGTGTTCCCGTGTGTCCCCCCAACACCGTGTAGCAACATCGAGAGCGAATGAAAAGATGCACAACGATCGCGTCGATTTCTGACTTTAAACCTCGTCTTCTCGATCGAATCGCTTCTTCGTAATCGCGACGATCGTTTGATCGACGATTTCGTTCGATCGTGCATGGAAATTTGAGAGAAATCGAATTAACGCTTGCCCGCACCTTGGCTAGCATCCTGTCAATAAGCATCATCCATTTTGTTTATGCACGAAATGCACGCTTCGTTCCAAAAACATTGGGTGCCGCGCCGTCTGCACTCGCCGCCCCCTTTTCGGTCTTTCGTACGTCGAAAAATTCATTTTTCGCGTGCCCTCGAACGATGTCGTTAACGAGAAGTTATCGTTGTTTTGAGATGATGACTAATCGTATAGACGAATTCTTTATTTACCACGATTGATGCGTGACGATTTTCCATTACGGACGATTGTTGTCACGATGTTATTTACAAACATATTTCATGCTCGGATGGTCCTCCAAACTTCTTGCAGCTATGTCGGATTGGAGTGAAAAAACTTTTTGGAATGAAATTTGAAAATTTATGAGAATTTTTTTTTTTCTTTTGATTGGGTTGTTATGAAAGGTTATGTTATGAATTATTGTTATTTTGGAGACCGGCGGAAACTGTTGTGCATGATTCCGCCAAAAATTGCGGTCTGGTTGTTTTTTATCGGATCGAGCGATGCTACGACATATTTTCATGTTAGTTCTATCATGTTCGCTCGAAATCGATCGAATGAATTCTCGTAGCTGTCTTGAAAAATACAATATCTTCATTTTCTATTCGCGGCATCGTTCGACCCGACTTACAGAAAATCAAAACCAGACTGCGAAGCTACGACATTCGTTAAAGACGATAATTCATGAGACGTTGTTGTTCTTACAGATAAAAAAAGTTTGAACGATGGTTAGCAACAATTCGGGGCGAACGCCCCGTATTCAGGTCTTCAGACCGACTTACGAAGAATTCAAAAATTTTGCCAAGTACGTCGAGTACATGGAGAGTCAAGGAGCTCACAAAGCTGGTCTAGCCAAGGTGATACCGCCGCCCGAATGGGTTCCTCGAAAGGGCGGTTACAACATCGACGATCTTGATCTGACGATACCGGCCCCCATATGCCAGGTGGTAACCGGCAAGCAGGGTCTCTATCAACAGATCAATATTCAGAAAAAAGCCATGACGATCAAGGAATACAAAAAATTGGCTTTCTCAGAACGTTACAATACTCCGCGTCACTTCGATTACGAAGATTTGGAACGTAAATATTGGAAAAACATAACTTACGTGGCGCCCATCTACGGCGCCGACGTGTCGGGTTCTCTGACCGATCCCGAAGTCACCGAATGGAACATCAATCATTTGGGAACGATTCTGGATTACGTAAACAAGGATTACGGTATATCCATAGACGGCGTTAACACGGCTTATCTTTACTTCGGCATGTGGAAAACGACTTTCGCCTGGCACACCGAAGACATGGATCTTTATTCCATCAATTATCTGCACTTCGGCGCTCCCAAAACTTGGTACGCCATACCGCCCGAACACGGAAGACGACTCGAGAGATTGGCCAGCGGTTTCTTTCCTTGCAGCTATCAGAGCTGTCCGGCTTTCCTCCGACACAAAATGTCTCTCATTTCGCCACAAATACTGAAACAATACTCGATTCCCTGCAACAAGGTATTCGTCGTTATCTATATACATTGAGGGTTTCTAATCGTCGAATTAAAAATCTCTTTTATGCAAAAAGAAAAATAAAATCTTGCAAAAAAATCCGCATTTCGAGAGGGTGCAATTTTGAAATAGACTGTCGTGAATCAATTAATATTCATGCAATTGTTTCTTATGGCAGATTACCCAAGAAGCTGGAGAAATAATGATAACGTTTCCGTACGGTTATCACGCTGGATTCAATCACGGCTTCAATTGTGCCGAGTCGACGAATTTTGCGGCTCCCCGATGGGTCGAATACGGCAAACGAGCGACTCAGTGTACCTGCAGCAAAGACATGGTCAAGATATCCATGGACACTTTTGTCAAACGTTTCCAGCCGGAAAGGTGAGACCGAAAAAAAAAGACACAAGAGCCAACGAGAGCAACAATTTTCTTTCCCATTAAATCCACATGATAAGAATCATTCGCAAAAGATTGTAAAACAATTAATAATAACAATAATATAATAATAATCATAATATATTCGTAATATTTCCGAATTGAAAAATTTGTCAGAACTTAAAATTAAATTAAAAACAAATTTTCAGATACGATCTGTGGTTACGCGGCGAAGACGTTGGACAGCATCCCGAAGATCCGAGACAAACAGCGGCTCCCATGCCTTCGCAGATGGATCTTCTTTGCGCGAACAACAGCAGCGGAGAATTGCCACAGAGTTATCTGAGCGCACCGAAGAATAAACGTCACACGATTCATCGTAAGAAAAATATAACCGCGACGAATCCCGACATAAACATGGCTGAATTGGCCAACAGGCCGGACATCCCGGCGGATGTTAAGAAAGTCCTGCAGGATCTCGAGCTCGAGGAGACCGAGGAACAACCGGACGAGCAGCAACTCGAAGTTTTGGAGGATATTTGGTTGAAAGCCGGCGAATTGGGTAAGCTCGCGATTGAATCCAATCGGTATCAATACTGAGATATTATTAAGAATCAATCGCAATCGAGGAATGATCGATGAGTAATTGTAATCGACAATTATTTTTTATTCGCGATAAAAATTTGAAACAGTCTTACTTGTGAATGAATTCACAATTCATTCTGATCGATAATAATACCAAGAAATCATTTAGAATCAACCACAATCGAGCGATAATCAATAAGAAATCGTAATCGACAATAATTTTCATTCGCGATAAAAATTTTGAACACACTCCTGGCTGAGCTCACAATTAAATCTGATCAATAATAATACCAAGATATTATTAAAAATCGATCAAAATCGAGGAATAATCAATAAAAAATTATAATCGACAATAATTTCCATTCGCGATAAAAATTTGGAACACACTTACTCCTGGCTGAGCTCGCAATTCAATCTAATCAATAATAATTCTAAGATATTATTAATAATCGATCACAATCGCGCAATAATCAATGAGAAATCATAATCGACAATAATTTCCATTCGCGATAAAAATGTTGATCGCTCTTACTCGTGGTTAAGCTCTCACAATTCAGTCTCATTAACAATAATACCAATACATCATTAAAAATCAATTACAATCGAGTAATAATCAATAACAAATCACAATCAACAATAATTTCCATTCGCGATAAAAATTTCGGCACACTCCAACTCGTCCCTGAGCTCACGATTCAATCCAATCAATAATAATACCGAGAAATCATCAAGAATAAACCACAATCGAACAATACTCAACAAAAAATCCCAATCATCAACAATAATTTCCATTCGCCATGCAACAATCCCCAACAAAATAATCAAAAAAAAAAAAATAATGTTTCTTCCCATTCTCCAGACGTCGACGACGCGTTGCTCTACGCGGGCAACAAAAGTTTCCGCAAAAAAGGCCGCAAAAGAAAGAAAAAAGCCACAAACGCGGCCGACAAAGAGCGTCGCGAGACGAAACCAAAAAAATCCTCGGCAAAAGCCGCTTTAACGGACGAAACTTCGCGAGCTTCAGCGTCAACCGTGAAAACCGAATACATGGACATAATCGGAAGTCCAATACCTTGTCTCGTTCTCCCCGATCTCAAAGTTCACCAACCCGAGCTTCTATCCTCCGGCAATCCGGAAATAACCGAAGATATCGCGACCTCAAAAACCGACGACGCCTCGACGTCGGACTTGTCCGAAAAAACCGACAAAATGACGAAAAGACGAAAGAGAAACGCAAAAAATTCGGATCTCAAGAAGCACAAACAAAAAAATGTTTATCGTAACAAACGTAAAAACGCGACTAACGTCGAACCACCGATTTTCAGTACGACCGAACCTCTGGACGTGTCGGACGCCGATGTTCAAAGAAAACTCATGGCAATGCCGAGTCTAACAGCGCAAAAGTTTTCCGAACCTCCGTGTAATCGTAAAATAAACCCGACGACGAATTCGATGATCGTGGAAACTCGAGAAATAAGCGGCAGTTTATCGTCGAAGGAAGACGAGAACGAAGACGAGACGATGGAAGATAACGTGGAAGAATTGGACTTGCCAACGTTGTTGCCAGTAACACCGAAAACCGTTCAAACCAAGAGAAAACTCGCTACCGCGACGAAACAAGAATTATCCCCAACAACGACGTTGAAACAAGAAAACGTACCGATAATTTTGAAGCAAGAAAATTCAACGGCTCCCGAATTGTTACGCGAAACTTACGACGAAACGATGAAAGAAGAACCCATAGATTCACCGGTCAAAGAAGAAGATATTTCCAACGATTACGTGGAATATTGCGACGCTGCAACGTCCATAAGCACTTCGGATTCTTCAACCGACGCGAATTCATTGTCCCTTATCCTCAACAAACCCATGAATTCCACGCTTCTGGGCAAATCCATAACGACTTACGTACGCAAAGACATCATCAAAGCTCCACGTCTGAGCGTTTTGAAAAAACAATTCGAATCTATGGATCAAAAATTCCCAAAAACAATTACAAACGAAAAATCATCGACCGATCGTACGACGAATGAAAATGACAAAGACGTTTACACAGCTGTCGACGGTTTGTTGGCTTTTCAAGAACGTTCGCGAGCCACTCTTCAAGATGCCAAAAATTGTCCAAATTCCGGTACAATGTTCGTCAATAATTCCATTAAATTTCCAAGCGTCAACAATGACGTTACAAACGTACCCGTCACGATAAAAGACATGAATTCGTTGAACGCACCAACGGCATTCGAACCCAAAGAATGGCGCGATCGCATAGACGCCACTAATACGATGAAAAATTGTGTCTCGAACAATCAAATTTTCAACAAATCCGGCACGACAAAATTAACATTTCCAAACACATCGATAAGCAAATCACCGATGATGCGTATGTTCGGTTACGGTGTTGACAAACCAGCAAATTGGGATTCAATCGTAAACGATACGACGAAAAATTTTTCTGGTCCACCGGCGCTTATACCGAAATTTTGGACGAACAAATTAACGTCTTTCAACACGGATAAATCCGTGGAAACTAAACGTATGCAATTGAAAACACCAACGACGATAGGCGAAAGTATACCGATTGCAGGCGGTCAAACGTCTTTGGTTCTCACGACAACGCGTAAAAATGGTTACGTCACCGTACGTCCGTATTCCGTGGGTGGAAAATCCGTCACGTCGTCGAACGTTTTACCAATCGGATCTTGCGGACGTTTCGCTTCGATCGAAACGAACGATAAAACGGATAATACAAAAACCATACCGTCTATAATAAAATTGGCAAAACCATTGACGCAAAATGCCGTTACGGTGTTGTTCAAACCCGTTAACGAACCAACGGCCCGACAAAGACGCAAAGCCGTGCCGATGAAAATTGTACAACCGACGATTGATAACAATCGTTTGGAAATAATCAACGTCACGGCTGAACGCGATAAAACGAAGATTTTTGGAACAAAATTGACGAACGTTGTTACACCGGTCGTTGGGATTAATTGTTCGAGTGATAATACGAAAATTGTGGCAACCGCGGTTGAACGTAGATACGAAACGGATGGAAATATTGGTGACAATTTGGCTACGGGATCGTTGATAACTCCGAGATCCGTGAATTCGTTGATTTATCCGAATCCTAATGATAACAGCGCGAGCGCTATAAGATCGCAGATGCAAAATATTGGGCCGCCGAATGATTTTTTGACGATGTCGCTGGCGCAAACTTTGACGAAAAGCAAAAAATCGACGGTTAACAAACGCAAGACGAAAGAACGAAAAAAAACGACGATGAAAAACGTTCGGGAAACGATGGATTTGCCACCGCCCGTTTTAACGGTCGAAGAAAATACACCGTTTTTCGGACAAACGAAGAATCACGGACACGAAACGTCGAAATTGAACTCGATGTTCGGTCATCCGGCGATTCCCGGGCATATATCGGATATGCTTTATCCGAGCGTGCCGAATTTACAGCTTCTTCAAGCTTTCAACGATTATTGGAGCGCTCAAGTTTCGCATTGCGCGATTTGCACGACTTTCGCGTCGACGAGGAGCGGCGGAAGTCGACAAATGCCACCGGATTGGAAATATTGCAATCCCACGGTTTTACCGGAAAATTCACCGATATGGGTAAGACTTTGTTTGTTTGTTCTTTTTTTTTATTTATTTTTTTATTAACATTTTTTAATTTTTTCTTATTAAAATTTTTTAATTTTTGCTTATTTAAATTTTTTCTTATTTAAATTTTTTTTTTTTTTAATTTTTTATTAGAATTTTTGTTTGTTTATTTATTTTTTATTGAGCAAAAACGAGGAGACGAAGAAAAATGCGATGTTAATTAATGCGTTATCGTCAACGTTTCAAGGTCTCGTCGACGTTATTCGCCGCAAACTCCAAAGAACAGGGTGTGGAGCCTGAAAACGACAAGCTTTTGAGCTGCCGGGACTGTCACGTTACCGTTCACGCGTCTTGTTACGGAATAACCGTATTACCGAGCGATTTGCCGAATTGGGCGTGCGATAAGTGCAAAGCCGGCATGGTTCACGTTGTAAGTATTGGACATTAATCAATTTATATTCATTATTATTATCATTATTATAATATATAATAATAATAACGGAAAACACGGAAATAATAATAATAATAATAATAATAATAATAATAATAATAATATTATTAATAATATAATATAATATAATATAATATAATATATAATAATACCAATAATATAATTATTATTATTATATAATAATAATTATTATATTATTATTATTATTATATAATAATAATAATTATATTATTGTTATTATTATATATTATAATATAATAGAATATTATAATAATAATAATTATACTATTATTATATTATTATTATTATTATATAATAATAATAATAATAATAATAATATTATTGTTATTATTATATATTATAATATAATATAATATAATATAATATTATAATAATAATAATTATATTATTATTATATTATTATTATTATTATTCATAATAATAATAATTATTATTATTATTTCCATCTTGTTGAAAATACGCTAATATCGAAATTATTCGTATTTGTAATGAATTATAATTAATATTTATTTGACGCAGATGTGTTGCTTGTGTCCCATGCGCGGGGGTGCTGTAAAACGAACGAGCGACAGTAGATGGGCTCACATACTGTGCGCTCTTCTGATACCGGGCGTAACGTTCAAAGATCCGGTCAACAAAGATCCGATAAACGTATTGACGATCAATTCGAACATGCTGAAGCAACAGTGTTGCTGTTGCGGACAGAAAGTCGGTGCCTGTCTGAGTTGTCACATTTGCGACGATCTCTTTCATCCGTCGTGCGGTCTCGTGGCCGGCGCTACGTTCGTCATACCCGCATACAACTCGCAAGAGCTCAAGGTAAAAATTGATAAACATTTAATCCGTCATTTTTTTTTTAGGCGATCAATTTTTTTTCTGCACTTTAGTAAAATCGTTGACGTTTGATATACTATTTTTTACGACGATTTTTATACGGTTTTAGATCACTTGTCACGGTCACAGCAACGGAAAAGAGAAATTTCCGATGATTCGCCAGGGCGAAACGGTTTGCGCTAAACATCGCAACACGCGTTATTACAAGGCCAAAGTCGAATCCATCCACGATACCCTGTTTTACATGGTAACCTTCGATGACAATAGCTTCAGCGATGATCTCTATCCGTCGGATATAACTGTGAGTCGATCGATTATAATTTCCTCGACACGAATTTGTTATTTATTATTTATTATTTATTATTTATTATTTATTATTTATTATTTATTATTTATTATTTATTATTTATTATTTATTATTTATTATTTATTATTTATTATTTATTATTTATTATTTATTATTTATTATTTATTATTTATTATTTATTATTTATTATTTATTATTTATTATTTATTATTTATTATTTATTATTTATTATTTATTATTTATTATTTATTATTTATTATTTATTATTTATTATTTATTATTTATTATTTATTATTTATTATTTATTATTTATTATTTATTATTATTATATCTTCTTATTCACTTTGAAAATTGAATTGAATTATTAATTCGTCATGTAAATTCGATTTTTGATGAATTCTTACTGAAATAAAAAAATTATTTGTTGCAGAATTACGATCCTGGCAATCCCCCGAGCGTCGGAGCGGCGGTCAAAGTACATTGGACCGATGGCGAAACTTACGACGGTATTTTCGAGGGTACCAATCATCGAATCATGTACACCGTAAGACAACGAGACAATTAATTCCCCCTTCATTCGCATCAATTTCATTATCCTCAACGAAAGTTACGATAATCCCCAAATTATTCTCATCAGGTGCGATTCGACGATGGATCCCATCTCGTTGTAAAACGCAACGAAATCTACAGTTTATACGAAGACTTGCCGAAGAGAGTGCGCTCGCGCATGGTGAGTTTAGTTTTAAGTTAAAGAGTAAAAAGGTGAGAAAAACGAATAACAAAAGTAACAAAAGAAATAAGAAAAAAAAATAAGAACAAAAGAAAAAAAGGGAGAGAGAGAGTGAGAGAGAGAGAGAGAGAGAGAAAGTAAGAATAACACAAAATTTCCATCCTACGTTTCTGGAGTTCAGTTGTTTATAACTTGACGAATTTTTTTCGCTACCGCGCCTTTTCAATAATTTTTATGTTAATTTATTTATCACTAATCGTTATGTTTTGTGTACTTTTGTTTGTTCCCCGCTTTATTTGAAAAAATTCCAAAGTCCGAGGCGACTGAAATGAAGCACCGATATCACCTTTACGGCGTCGAAGATGAATCCGATGCGCGGAGGAGGATAAAACATTCGAAAAAGTTTGACTGAACGAAAGAGCATTAATGGTCCTTCAATTGCTGTAAATAATTGTAACTTTTTTTTTTTTCATAGATATCTATTGTATAAATCTATATATACATATATAGGTATATATACTTATGTATACAACAACAAAAAAAAAACCCATATATATATACATATTATATACATAAATATTTATTTGAGAAATCATCGTAAAGCGATTCACGCCAAATTTTTTATTCTGCGAATTATTTCTTCGTTGATCAAAAATTGAATCGAAACTGAGCAAATTTCTCAACACATTGGAACAAAAAAAAATTTGAATAAATATACATATATACGTTGAGCCAAAAAATGCAAATATTCGTTGAAATTTTGTCAGATCAGTGACGCAATCTTCCATTGCGTGCTATCGTACTATTTTTCAATCCTTTACTAGTTAAATACAGCTTTTTAAGTACCATGATTTGAAAGATAAAAACAACAACAAAATTCTCAAAAATCTGTCGAAAACGTAATTGAACGGTTTCATTTCACGGCGCTTTTGCATCCGATTGTTCCAGCGTTGTGTGTGATCGTATCGTGACGTCGTCATTATTTTTATTTAGCAAAACATGGAAGAACAAAATAGAATTATTCGTCGTGTGATTAATTTAATTGTAACTCCGATGAACGTTGAAAATATCGAAAAATTTAATAATTCAGCGTTTAATAGAAAAATCTGTTTGGAAATAATCGAAGTGGTTTCGAAATTGGATAGTCCTGTCCATTGGAATCGCGGTTGGATGTCGCACGTGCTCGGTTACAGGCTCGTTACGTCACGGCCGAGCCCTCAAAAAAGACCCTCGACGTAATTATTATATTTTTTTTTTTAATTTACATCCACGTTCCATCGCTCGTGATCGAAGTTCTCCGGGGAGGCCATGATGAAAATTGCGACAATTCTCGATGCGATATCATCGTAGCGAGCAAATAAAACGGAGAAGTCATCACCGACTTTGCAATCCCTCGAATTATTTTTTTTCTCGATCGTTTCGAAATTATTGAATAGGATTTACACATTTTTTTGGTACACGCGATTTTACGGGACGGTTTCAGTTTGCCTCGTCACAGTTTGACCCGTTGCAGTTTGACTCCGCGAGGTTGACAGAGATGACAGTCACTATCTCTCTCTCTTTGACATTTGACACTCCGAGTTTGACAGAGAAAGAGTGACTTTCATCTGTCAAACTCACGGAGTCAAACTGTAATGGGTCAAACTGGGCCGTGTCAAACTGTAACTGGGGCAAACTGAAACTCACCCGATTTCACGACCAATTTGCGCAACGTCCCGCGTCCGACGACATTTCATCGCAACGTGTTTCCCGATCGCGCGTTTCGACTCTGTTTTACTTTTGTAACGATTTATAAATAAAGAAAACTTTTTTTTTTTTTTTTTAATTTTTTTTTTTTTTCCATCAATTTTCGAAGTCGCGCCGCCGGCCGATAATTTCCGGGCGAAGCCATTCGATCTCGATACTTCGCAATATTCATGTATTTCTCCGTCGGCTGAATCCCTTAAAATTAAAAACGATAATTCCGTCGAAATTATCGAATCGTGCGACATTCTATGAAAAAAATGTAATTATAATTTGTTCGATTCAACGAGCTCGCGTCGTCGACTCTTGCCCGAGATTCAATGGAGATGAGAAAAAGAAGAAAAACAAAAAAAAATGAAGAATTTCAACGATCTATCGTAAATATGTAGACAATAGTGTGTGCGTTAGCACGATTGCGTCGTTTTGCCGTTTTGCACTCGCAATTGTTCGACAAACGTTCGTTCGCGTGGGCTCGATTACGCATAATTCGACGACGATGAAAATTGTATAAATGAAAGATCGAACGAACCGTAAAAAAAAAAAAAAAAACAAAAAAGAACAAAAGAGATTTTATTCCCCCAAAAGTATGTGTGTGTGAGACGTGAACTGTTTTATCATTGTTTAGATGAATAAGCGAAGAACAACCTCTACGGATAGACAATTATGTAGCGACAAGAGAGAACGATGTGTATAACGTAATCTCGCTGAGTTCGGAGCTCATAATAGTAATAATTATTATAACGATAATATTAAAAATTACGAACAATATAACGAGAACAAAAAAAAAAAAAAAATATCACATTAAGATAAAATTGGAAATAGATAATGAAAAAGTATTTGAATAAAAAAGAAAAAAAAAAAAAAGAAAAGAAAACCACACGAATACCAAAAAAAAAGTTTATAGTATGACAAAATACGTTTATTCGTTGTGTTAAGTACATCGGTAGGCGATTGTCAATATATTAATTACATCTATATATCGCCAATCGCTCAAATAATTGACGAAATAAATGACAAACTCGGTACGTTGATTTAAAATGTGGCATTGAATGCTCGTACCTTGCTAATTGGAACGGAATATACTAAGCGAAACCCATTTCGCCGTGTAATCATTAAATTACTGACTATACCTCCTGTCTCAATGCAACAAGACTTACATAACAGTTAGTGACTAGATGACTAATAGTTGCCCTTTTTTTTTTTGTTTGTTGTTTGTTTGTTTGTTTGTTTGTTTTTTTTTAATCCCTCACGAATTATAGCACGTATTAGCCGTAACGGTTATTGTCCCGCATAGTCAGCTAACTTAAAACTAAAAACGAATTAATTGGAAGTACTCTCAATGGCCAAATGATTCAATCTTTTTCCTCGTTGTCTTTCGCCCGGGGTCTTCGTTTGTTTTCCGATTTTCCTTGTTATTTTTTTTTTTTTCAATCGTTATCCTGAAAATTCAAAGACGACGGAGATTAGTGCCGTTGCTTGCCGAATAGATTCGTTAAGGGGGTGAATTAATTAAGGCGGTACTTGGACTTGGTATTCAATGCCAAAAATTGAGGGCGGAGAATGCATGATACAGTTAAGAATTTTTGCAGACTGCACGTGAAATCTTTTGCCGAGCTACAGTCGTATTTCGCAAGATCGTTGTGGAAAACTACAAGGAGGATTTTTCTAATTCACATTCGAGAACCTTTGGCTCGAGTATTTTCGTCATTGAGTCGTTTTTGAGAAAAATATACGAGAAATTTTGAACGTTATGTATTAAATAGTGATAAAATGAGATAACCAGCATTCCCTACGTGTACGAAAGAGATCGACTTTGATCTTAATTATCTCGACTTTGGCTCGGGCGATCGTTTTTCAATTTGGAAGACACATCATTGATGAAATTGCCGGTACGTGATAAAAATTTGAAAAAAATCCGCCGTAAACTTTTGAAGAAAAAAAAACCCTAAACTGCCTCGCGTCCAAGTACTGCCTCAAACGGAATTAAGATACTCACTACGTCTCCCAGGTATATGAATAAGAATGTGCTGGCGGTGGCGATGCCGTCGTTCGATTTAACTTCGCACTTATAAGTACCCATGTCTTCGAATACGTGGTTTTTAATGACCAATTCGCCGTTTTTCTTTGCGACGTAACGCGAACTCAAATCGTCGATCGCGACGTTGTTGTGATACCATTGCGTTTGAAGCCTCGACGAACCGATCGCTAGACAAGGAATTATCGAGGTTTCGCCGATGATTCCGATGAGAAAAGACGCGCTGTGAGTTATCACGGGGGCAAGTTTTTCTTTGCACGTTACTTCGCTTCGTTCGGTTTCTGAATTGAACATTAAAAATAAAGAAAACAAAAACTTGATTAATATAGAATTTTATGAAAAATGTATTTAATTGATATAAATATAATTATTATTAATTAATATAATAATAATTATGAATTATATTATATTATTTAATTATATTAATATTAATATATTATAATAATAGAATATTGTAATATAAATATTAATAATAATATTATGATATAATAATATAATATTATATTATGATATTATTGTAATATTATAATAATATTATGATATAATAATATAATATTATATTATGATATTATTGTAATATCATAATAATATTATAATATTACAATAATAATATAATATATAATGTAAAATAATAATAATAATATAATAATATTTAATATTATAATTATAATATTATTATAATATAACAATATTTTGATAATATTGTAATATTCTAATTATAATTATAATATAACAATATTTTGATAATATTTATTTATATTTATTTTTATATTCATTTAATTATATTTATTTATTAATTTATTTGAGTTATTGAATTTGAAGCCGGTTATGGCGTAAAAAAAAATTTGAAAATTGAAATTAGTCATCCGTACTTTTAACTTTGATTTTGGTCTCCAACACGTACGCTCTGCCGTTTCCTTCGGCAACGCAATAAATTATTCCTTCGTCGTGCGGCATTGGACAGTCGATAACGTATTTCATCACAACCTTCGCAAACGTGTCTTTGTTGTTCCATATCAAGGCGTCGAAATTCGCGTTCGATGGTTCGACGATCTGAAATCCAAGCAAATTTATCAGCTACGAACTTTCGTGTTTTCCTTCGAATTTTTTTTAAACCCGTTCGGTGTATAGACCGAAGGTCCAAATTACTCGCAATTTTCTGCGGTTCATTCTTTTATTGTTATTTTTATAACGAATAAATTCCGGAAAATTCGTTATTTCGAAATTACATCGTAAAGTAGAAATCTTGTCATTCATTCGTGAATTTTTTTGAATTTTTAGGATGACATTTTCTAATTTTTCAAAGCCTCGGTTCGATCGAACCCCATCGAAACACTTTGAGGGTGCGGGAAACCACGATTAATCGATCGGATTGAATTTAGGTTATTTATTATTTTCTTTTAACGAATAGTATTCAAGTTAATTGCTTACTTCTTTGCCGTTCTTATCGAAACGACGCCAGTAGATCGTCGGGAGTTTCCTGGTGTCGACTTCGCACGTAATCACGTGTCTTTTTCTGTGAATGACGAAAGAACGATACATGAATAATCCTCGAAATCGAAAACTATTGAAATCTATTGAAAATATTATTTCCGTATAATTAAGAAATTACCAACGTACCCTTTTTCCATCGTGGTGGTGCTGTTCGTCTTCTTTCCATTCAGTTCGAACCTTTTGAGATCACCGAGGTCCTTTGGAAATGGAAATAAAAAATAAAAATGTTAAAATTGCGAGCGAACGAGGAAATAGCGTTTTTTAAACCCTTAATTTAGTAATTTTGGAATTTAAAAACTTCGAGGTGTATAAAAAAAAATCTGGGCAAAATTGGGCACACCTGTACGTTACCGTTAAGGGATGGATCTGAGCGATCGAAATTACCCATTTCAAAAACCTCAAAGGGTCGAAAGAATTTCAGACCGAAAGAAAATCTTCCCAACAGAATTAAACCGAAATAATCGAAAGATGTAATGTTATCCAAATGTTGTACAGGTCGCCAATTTGACCCAGATTTTTTTTATGTAGTACCTTGAATCGCGCTAGGGGTGGAGAGGATTAAAAATCCAAAATAATCGTATAAACCAACGCCCTAATTTACATTTCACCGCATTACTTTGAAGAATTCAGTTTAATGCTACTTACAGGAAACGACGACGGCTCGTTCCGACGATGGGTTTGGGTAATTTCGGTTTCTTCCGCAGGTTCGCTGTCATTCTCGTCCAAAGCCATGTACTCCGGATCGGGGCCTGGACGCTCGTCAGGTGCTTCGACCAGATAAAACGATCGGGCCGGGGCCAATTGAGTAACGGCGATCACCAGGAAAATTCCCACCAGGGTCGTTGACAAATATTTTTGCATCTGGAAATTCAATTGGACAATTGAAATTTTTATACTTCTGCAATGATGATGAATAATTTGGAAGAATCATTGTTTTACAGTTGATTTAAATATTCAACAGCAACTATAATTCGTTATAATTTAGTAATGAAAGTGTTTTAAATGGATTTTCATTGAATAAATGCCCATCACTGATCAGTGATGTCGATAATAATATTGATAATAATAATGATAATAATAATAATAATATTTTATCGTATCTAGATTGTTGATATTTTATCGCCTAGGGATAAAAAAAATTATAGTTCCAACTAGCCAACGGCCTTGAGGTAGATATTCTACGCGGTACAGCCTTCGAGATCCGCCATATTGAATTTGAGGAAAATTCATTTAATGTCAAATAACTCGTCTATTTTTATCCTTCGACTAAAAATGGTCATTACAAAACTTGTAGAAAATTTAATTTCCTACGTTTTTAATCATAACGATTATTTCTCTACGATCGATATTTTTCGAGTTTAATCTGAAAACAACGATGAAATCAAATCATTGTATTAACTCGTATGTTTATCAGTTTGTTTTCTATTTTACATTTTGGAATAAAATAATTTCTATCTCGAATGTAAATTCCGATTGGGTTATCAAACAATTTCGCGAAGCAACGAATTTCGAAAGATTCAGTCATCTCGCTCGCAACTTCACAGCAGCCCGAGAAAGACCGAACGTAGACGTAAGAGAACTCATCGACCGAAGAATCGATCGAACCGTTCGCTCGATTCATCAATTGATTGGAACGCAATGGATTCCTCGAAGATTAACATGGGACAGCTGGACGATGCGCGTTTGACACGATTGACCGAATGGAATACCGGCAAAATTAAAAAAGAAAAGGAAAGAAAAAAAAATCGTCATTTCTCGGACCATTCATTCCGTTCGCAATAGGTCGAGGGCCCCTCTCTCGTCTCGGGTTATAATCTCGTACGCGCGCATAACAAACATGTGCGCACATTTGCGCTCGGACAATTAACCCGATTAGCATATCGTGAGGTCGAATTGACCCAGGTCAACATTTCAAAATTCCCGCAATTTCCCGCGGTTCATTTGTTTATTGTTATTTGAAAAATACATGAATCCCGGAAACTTCATATTTCAAAATTTTATCGTAAAGTAGAAACCCCGAGGTTCGTTCATGAATTTTTCCAGATTTTCAGGACGCCATTTTCTATTTTTTCACCTTGAGGGTGCGAAAAAGAACGACACGCTAATCGGGTTAATAATCGTGCGAGGCGAGCACGCGAGATTGGGTTTGTAGCGAAGAAATTGAATGCTCATCTTGCAGCAATGGTGTTCATTGAGAGAGCGAGAGTCGGGCGTCCGTCGGTCTCGCCGATCTCTCGAGAGATCGCGGGGGAGGGAATTACGTTTGTCCCCGGTCGTGCGCGCCGGATCATCAGATTTTCGTCTTCCGCCGGTCGCGTTCGCCACCGACGTCGCGGCTCTGATGGACCATCGCTCTTTCTCTCTCTCTCGCATCCGCTCTGGACCGCTTTCGTGACGTCTATCGTCGCGAATGCTTTTAAAACCTTATAAAATCATCGTACGATCCGTGCAAGCTGCAACGATTTGTCTCTCTCTCTCTCTCTCTCTGTCTCTCTCTCTTTATGTATCTCGAACGCGACGTCGTGTGACTCATATTAAGTTCCTCGACAGGCGTTTGGGTCATCCGTCTAGTGCGGACGAGCGGCCACGAGCGCGAGCCGGTATTTACCGCTTTCGGACCGTGTGTGTGACCCGAACGACGGAGGCTCGTACGATCGTACGCGTACGTCATGACGTACGCGCAAATACGCACACGCGAGGACATGAATGCGTTAATCGTATCGTCCCATCGTCGTTGACTGCGTCACAACGATGGCATTTTTATTTTATGACACACCCACAAAAGGAAATTTATACGTATAGTGCAACGTATTTCCGGTAGTTTGGCGGGATATGGGGTACTCGAGGATGCTGATTTTTTAAAATTATTATTATCGGGTCAATATTCTGCATCCTAATTTGAATTTTTGTAACATCGATCGTTGGGAAAATATCGAAAAATCGTTAACGATCATCGAGATCGGTTTATCGCAAAGTTCAATGAACTTTACGTCGTACAAATTCGATTGCACAATACGATTGCACATCGGATGATGAAGCGGATGAACGACGTAATCGTTATCAACACACCGTTGTTACCAAAATGGCGTCTCGAGTGGCTAAAAATCGCTCACCAACGGTGATAACCTAATCGTAACACTTTTCGTTTCTTTACCGCTGACTAATTTGCTTCCGGAAGTTTGGGAGATTCCTGGAAGCTCGTGTCGAACGCTCGGCAATGGCGGAGGCAATGGCCGGGAATTCTATTCACGATTGCCGAAGAGACGAACGACCGGCCGGAATTATGAAGAGAACCCGAATAATTGTCATCATTTTTGCGAATATTCCCCAAATTGAAACGCAGGGATGTTGCGGGTTCCTCTGGACCCCGAGTGACCCCGTTCAAGGACAAAACCTTCGACACCCTCGTGACGGATGTCCTCCTTCTCGGTCGACAACAAAAACTGCAAAGCATTTTTCTCAGCGAAGATTGATCCCTCGGACGAGAAACGAGAACGATTGACTCCGTCTCATAATTGTGCAGTCAATCGTTCTCGTCTTAAGGGGACGAACGAGCGTGGTATTATTTAATGTACGCTGCCGGTGCACAGTTGCATCTTCGAGAAATAATGTCTCGTCCCAATGAGCTCTAAGTGATGCACGTGCTCACTTTTCCGCCCCCGCCCTCGTCCCGGTGATTCGATCGAACGGCGGAACAAACCGGATTTTCCTCCTGACGTACGTGAAACCCGGGTCAAGGAGCAGGCCATTGGAATGAGCCATTTCATGTCCAAAAACTATTGTATTGTAATTTGACCGAAATAAAAAAAAAAAATCACAAAATACTCGTATCCACGAGTCAGACGTTCGATACTTTGACCTTTTTTTGTTTTATGCGTGCTATAAGACTACAAGTGCGAAGAAGTGATAATGAGGGGGAGGGGGGGGGGGCGTAGGGCCATTGCGTCGTGAAACGAACCCAAACTAAGCTATGAAAAAAAAACTAATGCAGTTGCTGGCTCTGATTCAGCGAGTGCGCCATTTTCTCCCTCTTTCTCTCTGTTTCTATATTTCATTCGTTCGATCCTCCCTTCTCCGTCCTTATCCGTATAAGAGCGCAGTTAGTACAGGCCGAAGAAATGTTGTGTAGTGAAGTGTTTCCTTCGGTTTCTGTGGGGCTGCTAATTGCATGGAACGAGAGGTTCGTCACGTAGCCCAACGACGGTGACGGCGACGTTAGCGAAGGATATCCTTGGACTCTGTGCCGCAACGCGTCACCAACGGTCACAGCTTTATACGCATACAAAAATGTATATAATATGATACGCAGATGTATATTTATTGAAAATCGATTTTTTAATTTCTGATTATTTTTTTATGAAAAAATATCGATTTTCTATCGAAATATCGATTTTGTTACAAGAAAGAATTAGTTTCTTTTTTTTTTTAGATACAAAACAATTATCATATATTGAAATTACAGAAAAACTCGAATTTTTTCAAAATTGAAAAAAAATAATTGAGAACATGATATCTACTCAAATTATATGGAAAAAAGTTCCTCAATAAAGTATCTGGGGAAAAAAATGTCATCCAATTTAAAATGGTGGAAATAGCAGTTACCTCTCGATCAGAAAAAAATAGTCGGTGGGGCGAGAGGGAGGAGGGGTTCTAAAAAACGTAAAAAAATTAGTGAGGTCATACAAAAGATACTAAAAAAAATTATCGACCACGTGGAGGGCTGAGAGCGTTTCCATCCAGTGATTTGGGACGCTTCTGCCCGTATGTTTATAGGAAAAACCATTGCCATATAGGGGTCGTAAAGCCGTATGAAAAGCCCAACGCCATATGGGAGTGGGGGTTGGGTCCGCTAGGAATACGAATTTTCCCAGTTTTCCCCAACAACGTCAGGCAGCGCTGCGATCGTGCGTCTCGGACGCATGCGTGATAAATCCGTGTGACGAATTCAAAGCAATTAACAGCCCCACGGTTTTGGCTATTCCGGATAAACGTTCTTAAGGTTATGTGCTACGTCGACCAAATTGCCACGAGCGTGAGTGAGTTAGCGCCATTGCAGGCTTCCGTGGAGCGAGATAGAACGAAAGAAATATGTAGGACGTGGCGTTAACCACCCCGAAACAAATAATTAATCGACACTGGGCTTACAAAACGCCCCAATTCAACCTATTCGAGATTCTATGAATAAAAAAAATTCAAATTGTCATTAGTTGATAATTTTCGTCGACTATATATGTATACATTTCTCTGACAAGAATCTATAGTGAATTTTAACAATTTTTTTTCTTCGTAAAATCATTTTCGTAACGGAATGAAGAATTATTCAATTATTTTCAAGCCGATCGTTGCGACGCGAAAGGCAGCGAATGCAAATACGCGAATCGGTCACGCCTTCGTAACCGGAAGCCTTCGCCCACCGGAAAAGCTCTCCCGGACGCGCGTGCAAGACCCCGGAAATACATTTTTCAACCCTCGAACCGTCCGAACGATTCCTCCGTCTCCTCTCAACTCCGTACTCCAACGTTTTAGAACCCCTCTGTACCCTTTAAAGCCATCCCCTTATCCCCAAAAAAGAATTAACGATCATATCTCAAACTACAACAGTTATACAGTATTTCACCACAATTCAAGACATCTTCGTACACATCAAGTATCCAAAAAAAAATTCAACAAAAAAGACTGACCCATCAAACGTATCCCCCCCCAAAAAAAAATAAAACACCCTTCCAGTCTCGACAATCGAAAAAACACAACCCTTACCTTGTTTTAGTTTATTTTCTCTGTCAATCACCGGGATAGTAACGATACGTCCAATCATCAATCGTCGATAAATTCGTTATCTTCGTAATCTCAAACGCGAACGAAATTTTTTTATAACGAACTAAGTGCACCATTTCAAAAGTAATCCTCGACTGCTAACGGACGAGAACCGACTGAGCCCGGAGCTCGTAGCAATAACGAGGAGGTTCAAAAACTCGATGATGCAACACTTGTTCCTCGTGTCGCGTTTCTATCCGACCGGCCAGGGCGTTCTCGGGCTGACGGATCTGAAGAGGGGCGCAAAGAGAGAGAGGGAGGCAGGTGAGATCGTTCCCCGGTAATAAAAAAAACTAAACGGTTTAGAATTTTTTTTTCTCTGCGCAACGAAACTTCGAACGATTCTTTTACGCTTATTCGACGATTTTTTTTTTTCTGCCCTTAAGGCGTTTGACGATAAGCGCGTCGCAGTTAACTCCGGTGGATGACGAAAACTACGACGAAAGTTGCTTCGCAATACGACCTTGTCCCGAAGACGCGCATTAACAACCGGACCGTGAAGAGTCCGGGCGAGGGCGGGGAAGGGCGTTCACGGATTCGTAAACGAGGGCAAAACCGCGGGGTCGGGGGAGGGCGGACGACCGAGGATGACGCGAGCATCATCCGACCGGAAGTTATTTCAGTCGTGACGAGAGGAGATCTTTGATGCTACGTGATTCGTACGGAAAACGGGTCGATGATCGACCGATTGATCGTTCGATCCTTTCGACGTCACACCGGGTCGAGTCGTCGATCAATCGATCGATCAAACGCACCCGAATTTTCCGTTTTCGTTTTTTATCTCTTTTGTTTTATTCATCGACACGTTGCCATTTTGTTTCTTGTGAATGAACTTTTTCGTACGTCATGTGGAATGTTTGAAACGTGGGATGGCCATTTTTTTTTCAGACAATTCGGACGGATAGTTTTCGAGCAATCGTTTTCGAAAAACTTACGGGGTTGAATCCACCCAGATTGTCAATGCGATTATTGACACAATTGTTTGATGACTTACACTTTTTTTGGGGGTTCAACGTACCGTACGCGTTTGCGCGAGTCAAACAAAAATTTGATTATATGCTTGCGGGATTGCGTGGAGTTTTTTTGTTTCGTTTTTAGGTGGGGGATTTTTTTTCAAGCACGTTTGTCGCGGAGATGTATCATTTTTTCGAAACACCGCGCAGGTAGGGAGCGATGAGCGATTGATACTCGCATATTTACCGGAGATCTTGTACGGTGGCGTATTATCGGTCTGCAAATAATGGAAGCTCCTCAATAACCGAAAATACCGGCGCCTATTTTTTTTTCTCTTTTCTCGACGAGAATTCGACATAACGAACGTCGTATTTTTTCACACGTGGATTAGATTATCCGAGTGAGGAGAAATTATTTTGCCCGCGAGTTTTATAAATAGAGAAAAAAATGGAGATAGTAAGCAAAATTAATTGCATCGAGATAAGATTGTAAACAAGCAATAATTTGAGAGTACGCGACTATAGTTTGGCGTACGGATCGTGAACTGAGATGACCGATATCGGTACGATTTGTCGTGCAAATCGTCATTCGCACATTGAACTTGACCAAATTCTAAATTAAATCGAAACGAAACGCTGGATTGCGGTTGGTTCGCACTTCGCACATGTAACACGCCCCTAAACGATATTTCGCGTTTCTGCGGCCTTGAGTTAATTTTCTAATCAGCTTACGCAATAATTAAAAATACGTCGTTGATAGCAGCAATTATGTCGAAGAAAGACTTTAAATAGTTCTCGCTTGATTTACATAAACATGTTTTTCTGGATTTATTTATTTTTTTTTCTAATTTGTTTGAATTTCATTTACGATATTCGACTGTGAGTTTATGAAAACAAGAAGGTAATAAATTCAAATTGTTGGCAATGGTCGTTTACGATCGTCCGTGATAGGACATTTGGAAGGGAGATCTCTATTATATTTAATTAATTTAATTTATTTAATTCATGTAATTAATTTAATTTATTTAATTTATTTAATTAATTTAATTAATTTAATTAATTTAATTAATTTAATTTATTTAATTTATTTATTCATTGTGTATACATTTAATTTTTAAGCCTGAGCTGTGTATTTTGCCCGAGAATTTGGATGGCGAACGTAACACAGCGAGTGAATGATCTACGGATAGCTGACGAATGTCAACGGTGAGATAGCCGATACTGCGATTGTCAGGCAAACCCGGTATACTTGGACTGATTCCGTGGGAATGCTGAATTACGAATAATTCGCGGTTCTTCTTGCGACGCAAAAGCTACAACCGAGGCAATGAACCGCACAATCCTTTCTCTTTTTTTACAGCAGTCACGTCGGAACTGTCTGTCTATATATTATTTCATAACTCGAAATTTGATAAGAAAAAAATATTAGTTTTCGATTGACCTTGGATCGATTGATTCTCTTTTAACGAATTTGATTGAACTTATTGAGGGAAAATAGAAAAGGATGTTTTGGCAAATTTTTTTCGGTATTCTGTTGATAACGACTAAATGTTTTTCAAAGGTTGGATTGAAAATTGCCGAATGGTGATTGTCATGTCGTGATATTAGTAATATTTGTTATTGCCGTATTTTCCTAATCGTAGCAAACCAGACGTGAATAGTTAGGTTCATACATTGGTTATTTAATCGTTAATTATGCTAGCGCGATTGCTGAAGTTTCGAAGATGACGACGGCGGTACATTGTCATATTTAAAAATGTACCGTTAATTAATTGTCCTTATCAATCTAATGCATTTTTATTATAATGAGAAATAATCAATGATCCATTGTAATAGGGAACATTAAGTATATTCTATTAAGAATTTTCGAAAAATTGCCACGTTTCCATTCATAGAAAAAGAACAAAAATTTATCACAAATTGCACTGGTGATGTAATTATTTTTCGTGTCTTTTCCTATTTAGAATTTTACGATCAATTAATTTTCCCTATCGGATCAATAAATTTCTATTAAAATAAGAAATATTAATTATAATTTATTGAGGATTTTCGTGAAATTCCCACTCTTTAATTTATAGAAGAGGAATCAAAAAGATTCATCACTAATTTAACCGATGATGCAATTATTTTTCAGTACTGGTATTCTGATCGAGCCAATGGCAGGCAGAGAATGCCAAAGTAGTGGGCATCTCTTTCCTTCGCTCTCTCTCTCTCTCTCTCTCTCTCTCTCTCTCTCTCTCTCTCTCTCTCTCTCTCTCTCTCTCTCTCTCTTTCCTCTGTTCTTTCCCCGGGCGGCTAGTGTGGATAGATCGAAAGTTTCCACGAGTATTCGAGTCTTCAGCCGGCTGAATGAACTAACCCTATCTTACCATCCTTCCAGCACGATGAACCCAAAGTTTGTTGTTGATTTAAAAAATTACTGTAAACCGTTCAATTCCGAATTCTTTTCAAGGACATTAAATTCTTATCACCGCAAAAAATATGTTGTGTGTCACTCTTTCGTTCGATATCGTTGCGATTTTTTCATTCATTAATTATAGTTTCACGTTATTCACAGAAATTTATAACTAATAGATCAGCAATCGGTGCTGTCATCTGTATGACGGCTAATTTTTTTACTTTAATAATTTCTTACCGAATAAATTCAATAATTAATCATTTACTTTACATATTGGGAGAAAAAGACAAAAGATAAACCGTGACCGAGGGGGGTAAAGGGTGGGAGAAGAAAGAAATCGTTTGAAATTTTTTTTTTAATGATTTTGTGAATATTGAGAAAAATGTCGAATATGCGGAAAACGTTCATTTTTACGACTTATTTTTACTGGTCGTTTTCAATGCTTTCTTATCGCAGACCTGTTGCTTGCGCCTTGCGCGAGAACGTTCCAAATGCCCGAAGAATCCGATGGAATAATAGCATTTTATCGAGAAACAAAAATATTCACCTGATCTGATTAAAATCTAATAGAATAATTAATAATTATTGCATGTATAATAATTTTGTACAATAAATTAGTATAATAATTTGCATGTCCGAAGGGACGGATTACATACGAGCAAAGTTTCAACAGCTGATTAAAATTAAAAAATAATATATAAATGCGAATTGTGGAATCACTGAGAGAAAATTAATTAACTATAACGAATCGATCGGTGAAATCCGTGATTGGTACCACATATTTTCTACGTGCACAGAAAGGGTCGGTGAATAGTCGCGAATTCGAAATTTGTCCGTATATCTGTCGTTCACTGTCTCTGTCACTCGTTTTCTCGTTCTGTCCCTTGAGAGTGTGTCAGAAGAGAGGCGACGGCTCGTGAACGAATAAAATTTATATGTGAGATGAAAGAAACCTCTCTTGGGTCGAGAAATAGTACGCGTATTATTAAAAATTCAATCACAGTATCCGCGTTACGGCCAGTACAGCTGCAGTTGCGATTACTCGAAGAAAATATTTTCGAAAATATAAAAAAATATATGAAATAAAAATAATAATAACAATAGAGAAAATAAAAAATATATAAAAATATATTAAAACACCCAGAAAAAATGAAAAATTGTGATAAAAGCTATATCAACAATTTGTTTAAAACGTTAAACCTCACGATTCACACAATTTCGACTTATTCCACCATGAATATCGGAAAAACTCCAAATTATTGTTCCAAAATAAATAAAATAATATACGAAATAAATAAAAAAATGAATAAAAACAAAAAAAACTCACGATTCCTGGGATGTGTCTCGTTCCGGGTTCGTTGAGTAAATTAATTTCGTTGAACTTTTTCTCGTACTTATCGGAATTAATATAAACCAATGAACTTTTTTTATATTCTTATTTTTTTTAAATCTTGTCGCAAACCACGTTGATACGTTGACAGAGTCGAAATAAGAACTGACAATAGACGGGATTCTATCGGCACATTTATACGTTTCAAATGCAACAATCGTTGTCCCTCGCGATCACCGGATTGGCCAGACGATAAGCACAGAGGGGATTTCGTGTTCCACCGCAGCCAATTGAAATGGTTTGCCCACGCAGATGGTGGAGCGCGCGCGCGCATTCGCGCGATTTACTCGTCTCTTCGTTTTGTCGGGTTCTATACGCGCGTAATGAACGACACACCTTACGCACCAATTTCACACCCCCTCGAGCGCACATCTCACTTCATTTCGACAAATAATCTCAACGCGTCCAGACTCCACCGGCGTATGTTCTAAATCGACCACCAACATCGCTCCCTTCACTTTCGATCTTACGAATATCCGTCGTCAACAGGTTGCATTGTTGCTCTCATAGCAGTTTTTGAAATTTTCATTTTTGATTTTATTTTGGGCCTCTACGATTGGTTTTTTCTAAAATTCATTATTCGTTTCATATTAATCGTTGGAGAAAAGTAGGCCATGGTGTGATTTCAACCGTAAAATGTTAATTTTTCGTTTGCCGAATTAATTTGAATTATTTTTACATATTTGAATTAATTTGTAATGAATTTTGTGAGAGAGATATTTTGATGAAGAATATTAAAATTTACGTAAAAACCCAATAAGCCAGTCTTTTAGAGGAAACCTCGAACCGTACACCAGAAAAAACAGCAGACATTATTTTCGAAATATATACCGCGTTGGACCAAATTTGCAAAATTAAATTATCAGAACACGCTCAATTTCATTCCGCACAAGCCAATAATTTTTCCTTTCTCATCGACATCCTAAAAGTTTGCACATTCTCCTGCCGCCGAAATATTTTTCAAATTCATTACGCATGCAATTCGTCTCCTCTCAATCCAAACTCGTCTGAACATGCCACGTTCGCGAACATAATTAGACTTTTTAAACAATATCCCAAAAAAAAAAACGATTTCAACATAAAAATTTGAATTATTCAAATGGCAAAGATTCGCCCTAGAGTGACTCAACAAATATCCGACATCGAACGATCGCGCGTTCGTGAACAAAAAAAAAGAGTATCGTCTCGTAATTGGTCGTGAACGCGTTGAAAATGATCCGACGAGCCTCCGGGCCGGAGAGCGCGAGGCAATCGGGATCACGGAGTGAAATACTCGACAAAGCCTCCCCCAAGAGCCAAAGAGCTAAGAATGCGCTATGTAATTTCGTCAAACGTTGGACTTGCCGGCTCGCAGCCGACGCGACGACCGGACGGTGAAATCTCTGCAGTATCAACGGTCCCTCTCGGACCTGCCTCGACTTCCATTCTTCGGGTTTCGGATCCCGGCTTCTTGGCCCGGGTAGTCCTCGTGAGTCAGCTCCGGGTCGTGAATTTCGAGGAACACGAGAGGAACAGACGATGACCGAAGTCCACGGGGACGACGGTTCTCGCCGTCACGCTGAGCCTAACACGAAAACGTTCTCGTTAAAAAAATTTTTTTTTTTTCAAACCAACCGCCATTGTGACTCGAGACTGGGCCTATACTTGACAGGCCAACTTGGCAGAGGTCTCGGCTTGGCTTGGCAGGTAGTTCTTGGGCCATCCAGAATGGAAACATTTTTTAATCTTCTCAAATTTTGAACTATTCAATGGCGATGAACGAATAAGAATTATACGAATCTTAGGTTTTTGAGGGGGGAAAAATGATTGGATTTTTTTTGGGATTTTGATTGGGATAATGGGGATATTTGATTCGTCTGGGTTTGGTTGGGGGTGTAGAGGTAATTGCGTGCCAGATTTCGAATTTTTAGGTACACAGGGAATGATGATATATATTCGTATGATATATAATAAGAGAATATAATGTATGTGTATAAATTTGAAAAAAATAAATTTCACGAAGTTTTTCGTTGTAATCAAACTTTTACGTCCTTACAGCGCAGATAAAAACAGAGATCGGTATTTATTCAATGAAAATATCTTTGAAATATTTTCATTACTGAATTATAATGGATTATAATTGCTCTTAAATATAACAATCAATTGTAAAACAATAGGTCCTCCAAATTATTCATTTTTATTGCTAAAATGTGAAAATTTTAAATGTTGCATGACAATCAATCATAGATATTTATTCCAAAAAGTATTTCAAATCCATATTCGTTGAATGAACGCCACATCCCCGGGCTAGAAACTCAAAATTTAGCATTCCGTTGTTCCAAAATATTCCAAATAGTTCGTCCGTTAAACAATGGCGGCCAATCCGCGGTGGTGAGTCACCCACGGGGGTCAATAAGAGGACCAGTTCGACCGTCGAGTCAACAAATTCTCAAGAATCGTACAAACCCTATCCCGATAAAAATCTATTATAATTACTATTTCAACGAATCCCACAACGACTTACCAATAATCGTACCAAAAAACAAAACGAAAAAAACCCAAATACCCATTCAAAGAACTACGAGAAAGGTGCGAGTCTGTGATGGAAACCGTGAAGAAAGAAAAAAAAATGGTAGACCGGCGGCAAACGGTTTCGGTGATGGAGTTTCCATCGTCAATAACGTCGGATCTTTATCTGGAAATATTTCGTCTCTTTTTCTCGGAAGTTCCTGACCGAATTCGTTCATCGTCTATGCGTCCGTGACACGTGCATGAACGTAAAGTGAAGTCTCACGACTCGGCGCATGTTGCTGCTGATGTTCATTGCGTCATTCGGAACCGGAGGGCTGAGCGTGAGGACGGACGGAGGGGAGGGCGAGGGGATTCGACCGTCTCGTTCGTCGTCGACGACCGGACGACGACGTAGGCAACGGGGAGACCCGGTCGTCGGATCAGGCAGCCCGGTATCCGAATTCGAAGGCCCGTCGATCCCGGATTCGGGTAACTTTCCGTTCAAATCGGAATATCAATGGATCCAAGTCGTTTCCTTCGTTTTGCTTTAAAAGAAGTACGCATCTTACGTCCCATATTTTTTTTTTTTATCTTTTTGAAACTTCGCCGAATTGCTTCTTGGCCGTAGAAGAATCTTTGGTCTCAGAAATTGAGGTGATAATGAGAATTATTTCATTAAGGAAAAAAGCCGGTACGATATTTTAGACGATACGAATTAATTTGGGTCGACAATCGATAATGACGATGATCATAAGAGCTATAAGGATAATAATAATGATGAGAGAAATAACCCAAATTATAATAATTACCATTTCTATTCGAACATCATATGGTATTATTATTTCAATTATTATTATTATCATGATTAATAATGAATTTATCCTACCTATCATTATAATAATCGTATATTTCATTCAATTTTATTAATTCCACTGCTCCAACTTCACGTACATATGTTTACGAATGTGTAGCTCTAATTTTCATGGCCTATATTTATGATAACAGTGGTAATAATGATAATAATGATAGCAATAATAATAGATAAATAAAGGCAAACGAATGATGAACCAATGAAGTTGACCATAGATGCATAATGAGCGAGGCGGTTACGCGAAAATCCCGCAGGGATAATGCTCACGAGGACAATTATTATTATCGTTAGGGAACTTTTGACAATCATGGATTGCATTGATAGACGACGTTACATGCGTCCGGTTATGGGAGCAGCATCACCGCGTAACCGCTGAGAAACGATGATACACGCGCGGCTTGAC
The DNA here is from genome assembly GCA_963971145.1 of Sussaba pulchella. Classification (NCBI taxonomy): domain Eukaryota; kingdom Metazoa; phylum Arthropoda; class Insecta; order Hymenoptera; family Ichneumonidae; genus Sussaba; species Sussaba pulchella. Next base: position 16,707,709 of record OZ020166.1, read on the forward strand.
TCCGTCTGGTTCGACTTCATCACTATTACGCCATGGCGGGCAGCCTCAGGGGGCGAAATGTGTATACGCGTCGAGGATCCAACATACCGCGTAATCCATCGACGCGGATACGTATACGTCGAATTTTTTATTTATATTCTATAGATTTATTATTTTTAATTATATTTATTTATTTTTATTTATTTGGTATATTGTAGTATAGCATTTTTTGGAATTGTTTGTGAAAATGATACAAAAAAATTAATGATTTATCGTTTTTATCAATCTATATTTGAAAGTATATCATTTTTCCGGAAGAATATTGAAAAAATATAATTGATAATTTTTTAAAATTTATATTTGAAAGTATAACATTTCGAATTATTTTTTAAAAACATTTCCAAAAATTAATAATTTATCATTTTCATTGATCCATCTTGAAAAGTACAGAATATTGGAAAATTATCTCGGAAAAGATATTTTTTTGAACGAATAATAATTCATTTTTATTATTCTCCCATTCCGAATCGATTGAGATGCATTCGATTAATCGCCTTGAGAGTAATTGATAAATAATTCGCATACCGGTTGCCATAATTATCGGTCGAGTGCGTCGGGTGCCGTCCGGTTCGGGGCCGACTCGAAGGTTGCACATGCGTTTACGAATAATCACCGGGGATGAAGAATTCGCGACGGGAAACGTGAATCAGAAATTCGTTGAAGCGTATGGGAAGACGATTCGTCCGGTGATAGCCGGTCCAAGCCGCCCATCGTCCAGCCGGCGAGACATTCGGTACGTTGAACAGACCTACAATCGTTCAATTTCGTTGACCCGTTGGGGACGTCTCGTTCGAGATCTACGAAACCTCGGACGATCGGACGAATTTGTCGCAATACGTTAATTCGTCAATAAAGCCGTTACGATAATTCGTGGAAGAGTTGAAATTAAATTTTCAAAGCTCATTGAACATCCGGCATTTTTTCTTTTCCCGAAAATTCGTCGTACTTGAAGTGCAACTAATTTTTTTTCCCACCATACGTATGCGGTCGATAAAATTGTATTCAGTGGGAATAAGATCGAATATTTGCGCTTTGAATTTATATTTTATTATTACAATATGTTTTTTACATAAATGTACGGAATTCATTGATAAATATATTTGTGTGTAATTATAAATTTATTTGATTTGATACATAATTCGTAGTCATGTTTATAATTCGATAATTAGAAATTTGAATCGAATATTCTGTATAATGATTTGAAATTCCGTTTTTGTACAACGAACAATGTAGTCACGCATGTGGAAACAATCCAGAGCCATTATTATTATCGTCGTATCTTTTTCGATTTATCTAGGCCATTTTTTTTAACAAGCACACCGTCGATTTATTAAATTCATCAAAATTTATCGTTCGATCTGGAACCCATCGTCAAACACAGGTGGGAACATATTGAAAGCAAATATTTCGTAATGAGCGAACTACGCAGTACGCAGTCACAAGCCGCAAAATAATTTTGTTACATCATAAACTTAAAAAAAGAAAATTACAATTTTTTCATCAATAAAAGAAACAGAATAATTATCATGGAAGTAATATAACGCCCCGATCAATTTATAATTGACAGCCTATGCAGTACGCAGTCACAATTCATCCACCAAAATAATTTCGCTACTTCTTCAAACCTTGGAAACAAAAAAAATTAAATCATAAAAAAACAGAAAAAGAATTGTAAAATCGGTATAACGTCGAGATCAATTAATAATTGTCCATCTACCCATAGCGCAGTGACAATACATCCGTCAAAATCATTTCGCTCATTCTCGAAACTTCAGAAAAAAGAAACAAATAAATAAAAATACTTCAAATAAATTAAAAAAAAAAAAACAAACAAATAATAATTATAATAACGGTTCGACGCTTCAATTGAAGTCTGATTACGATTAACGATGAATAACGGACCGCGTCGATTGCGAGCCGGACCCTCGGGGAAGGATTTTTTCAAGACGTCTTTCGCGGAAGCCCTTTGCGCGGGTTCTCCCTATTCGTTCCAATCGTCACCGCGCTAATATACGATAACTGCACGCACGCGAAACGTTCGGCCTCGGGCGCGTGCTGCCGTTGCCTCTCTCCGTCTGCATCTTCGGCTTCTTCTTCGATTTCTTTCTTCGTCCGCGTTCATCTCCGAACCGCGCAGCTTCCCTCAACCGTCCCGCGGGCACACGCGTTCTCCCTCGTCTTGAACTTTCTCGCGAATACCGAGAACATGAACGAAGCGAAGCCCCGAGCAAAAAAAAAAAAAAAGAAATTCTAAAAAAAAGCGAAATCAAAAAAAAAAAGCAAAGCGAAAAAAAAAAACAAAACTTTATGCAAATATATGGCCATACGTCTGGCACACACCGAAAGCGTTTGTCGTCGGTCGTGCGTTCGTTCGACATGACGAAAATTCCACGAAGATCTCAGATCCAAAGCATTCTTCCGAGTCGTTTGTGGTTGCGAGACCGAACGGAAAAAACGAACAAGGAAGGAGAAGAGCGAAAAGAGAAGAAAAAAGGTAAGAAACGGGTGAAAAAGAAAAGAAAAAACAGGGTCGAAACTGGTGAGATAGACGTCGCGGTTGAGACGGGATAATGGTTCGAAGTTTCTGGAACGAGTTTATTATTCGAGGGGGTTAATCGTGAGATAAATCGATTATCGTACGACTTTATTGGTGATATACGGGCCGCCACGAGGCCGCGTGAGTTAAGGTTTCGGAAAAAAGCTACGGTCGACGTTCGGATAAGTTTCGTGCTTCCTCCACTCGAACGTTTTCCGCAGCGTTGACGCCCACAATCCCTTCCCGGATGATGGAATCGGTTGAATTCGGAAAATTCTATTGAATCATTTCGTCGATGTTCGGTCAGGAGGGGGGAGGGGTGAGGGGGGGGTATGTTCCGTCACGTACGCCGGATTTTCGTCGCGGACGTTATCTCCCCGTCGCAGCCTCGACGTTTTCGACGTTCGAGTGATATAAGATGGAAATTATATTTCGTCTCGTCCATCGAGCAGGTAAAAGGATCTCGGGCGGATGGCGACCTCGACTTACCTTCCTCGTAAATCCGTGAATGACCCCGCGAGCCGTTTCGACTCGTCCCGTCTCGGGCATAAATATCCTGATCGTCGGGACGAGACGCGATCGAACGAGTTCGCTCCACGTAAACACTATTTTGGATGTAAAAAAAAAACAAAATTGAAAAATAGCGATAAGCGGATTTTCGTCGCAATACGCGGTTTATTCCGGATAGGGGAAGGAGAATGGGTGGGGGAGTGGAATTTTGCGGCTCGCTGTGTCAACGTTTTTCACCGTAAATGGCGGAAACGAGAAAATTATGGAGAAATTTGATCGTGCCGATATATTGAGAAGTAAATTGCGATAAATACGAAGCGGTTTATGGTGACGGTAACACAATTTTGTGATGTGAAAAACGATTTTCAAATAGCTCTGAGCCCATTTGATGTGCGATATGCGAATTATACCTGATGAGAGAAGAAGAACGGATGGAGAGTGGAATTTTGCGCCTTGCTCCGTCATCGTTTTCCATAAAAAATTGCGGCATACGGAAAATATAAAGAAATTCGATCGTGTCGATATATCGAAAAACCAGATGCGATAAATACGAAGTACCTGATGGCGCTTCGCTGGTCTGATAATTATCGGGGTCATTGATCGTACAATTTTTTACCGGTCGACTTGGCGTTCCGTGACAATTATCGAAAATATATAATACTTCTTTAAATATAAGAAACTTCTCATAAATCCACATCAAAATTCCAATTCCAATCGAATTCGCCGTTAATTAAATGTTTCGAACCAATCCCAACGGATTTGCACTCGAATAAAAATCACTCATTCGACGATAAAATAGTGTTCGAATATAAAGAAATTTCTTATTTCAGTATGAATTACAACTCGACCTCCATTCAATAGGAGATTGCATCATGCTCAACGTTAATGAAGATCAAAGACATCTAATTTGTCCTGATATAATGATCGTAATTAAATATGTAAAAAAATAAAATTGTCGCGACTTTATGTACTCAGTTGGCGCGTACGATAATTCCGATCGAGGACGAGAGCTACCCGTGGATTCCATACACTTCGCTAATGATTTGTGTGCGAAGAATTGGACGTAATTATCCGAAAAAAATCAATATTCATCTATTTACTATTTAAATACGTGCCAACCCTTCACATCGATCAAAACGTCGATCTGGTTACGACTAAAATTGCTAAAGTACAAAAGTATTCAAATCCCTCGATTTCCATGATTAAACCACCAATTATTATTTTTCTCTATCATTCTCGTCTCGTTTACGACTATCGTCGTAGTCGTTACGATCTTTTCAGCATCGTCTATGGTGCGCACCGACGAAACGCTATCACACGATCGGATATCGTCAAGGTTCGAGTAGCTGAAGCGAATTTTTTGGGCCACCGAATTCATCGAGCGCGTATTTATCGCGAAATCATTAACTATGAGTAAATAATATTCTTTCAGGCAATAAATGCGGATTTATAGATGGACGAACCGGCTCGATACGTTTCGGCCTTGTATAATACATTATAATTCGGAATTATACCGTTTTATAACGTTAACGACAATAATTTATGAGATTACCCCCATAGAAATAACCCTGTTCCGGCTCCTCCTTAATGTCATTGTTGAGGAGAATCGAGGTACGAAGTTTCATGTCCGTAACATTTCCGGTTTTGGAGACTTAGATCCTGTCGCAAGAACGTTTGCCCCCTTTCTAGTCGAAATTCAACGAAAATCTCAGAAAATCTCAGAGAAATTCGATTCCGTTTTCATCTGTTTATCAATTCTTTTAACACGATGCCACGTACCCTCCAAATTTCACGTTTATGGATGAACAGTTGGAGCTGAGCGCTGATGAGTCAGAGAGTCAGTCAGTCACTAAATCAGTAAGTCAGTTAGTAAATCAGTAATTAAATAAGTCAGTCAGTCAGTTAGTAAGTCAGTAAGCTAGTAAGTCAGTCAGTCAGTCAGTCAGTCAGTCAGTCAGTCAGTCAGTCAGTCAGTCAGTCAGTCAGTCAGTCAGTCAGTCAGTCAGTCAACCAGTCAGTAATTCAAGACATTTTCTCTTATATATGTAGAGATAATTAATATATTTCTTTTCCCCTCACATTCGCAAAATTATTTTGTGCAGGCGTATTCTTTGAGAGACAAAGCCTTCGCGATTCTCACAAGACAAAACGTGTCCCCGGGTGCTCTTGATATCCTCTCGATTAAACGATGTATTGGACGAAATTGGCTCCCATTAATAAATAAATGTTTATAAGTACCAATTCGCAAGTTCGCTGCGTGATACGGAATGTAGGGTGAGAAAATATGCGAACAGAACGTAAAAAAATATTAGCTATATCTGAGAGAGTGCGATTGATTGATTCAGAAAAATGTGTACATCCGACGCCAAGAGGTCCCCCCATGAGATCTCGCGTATGATACAGCATCCAACCATCCACCCATCCATCTATCCACCGCCGCGGGTTGCGCGTGATCGCTCGCGGACCATCGAAACAACCCCAATTCCGTCGATGATTCGTTTCGCGGTGATAATTGCTTCTGTGATGACGAAACGAAGACGTTGAATCGAACGAAGGGGAAAAAAAACGTCGTCGAGAACCACGGACGCTGTGAAACCGCGATGGATACCTCAATTACGTAACCCGCAGCGTTTCCACACGAGAGCCAGAGGGGTGTCATTACATAAATGTTCTCGTTATTGACGCGACATCGGCGCTTTCGCGTCTCAACACCGAAAAATGCATTTAATCGATACGTTTAATCATGCTTCCGCGACGAATAGCTTCGTTGTGTGGTGGAAGAACGTGAGAAAGAGAAAGAGGAGAAAGGAGAAAGAAGAAAAGAACAAGAATTACTCTCGAAAAATGATTCTCAACCAATATTGTTTTTCTGGGAAACGCGTTAAACGGCAATTAATAACGAACGATCGATCTGTTGGTAATGGGCGAGGGCTGATTGACTTCGTGCGTCATACGACGTCGTTCACTTGATACCTGTCAGCTTGAGTCGTCTCGAATGCTGAACCCTGTAAAGCTACGTCACGTTCAACGAATCAACCGATGGTTGCCGAGCCTAGTTTTTTTTTTTTGCTTTTTCTTCTTGAGAGAGAAAGCTATGTTATGGGGAAATTTTTTTTTCTCGAGATATTCATGTCATTGTGTTCGGAATATGCGAAGACGTCGAGAAAAGACGCTTGGAGAAAATGTCCGGATGTATGCGGCCCGCCATTTTTCCAGGCATGTGCAGCTCTGTAATATTTTTATTGACTACAATTTTCGTCGTGATTAAAACTGCGGCTCGGATTTTATTTCGTTTTAAAATTACCGAAAAAAGGACGTTTACCCGATAGCGATCGCAAATTTTGAAATATCTGTCTTAATAGTTCTTGGCGAATAGATTTGTACTCAAGGTTGGTCGCTATTGCATTTGGGCCAAATCCATCGAGGAGTTCAGATTTTATAGGATTTTGAATTTTTCGAAAAATTTACGTTTTGTTCTAACTTGGGGTAGGTTTGACCGTGGTAATCCGAACTCGCTTCGAATATGAAACATTACTGTACTTATTATTTTCATTTTTCTCTCTCATTATCGTCTCGTTCACGACTACCGTCATAGTCGTCACGATCTTTTCAGCATATATAACGCTATCGCACGATTGGATATCGTCAAGGTTCGAGTAGCTGAAGCGAATTTTTTGGGCCACCGGATTCATCGAACCCGTATTTATCGCGAAATCATTAACTATGAGTAAATAATATCCTCTCAGACAATAAATGCGGATTTACAGATGGACGAACCGACGCAATACGTTTCGACCTTGTATTATACATTATAATTCGTAATTATACCGTTTCATAACGTTAACAACGATAATTTATGAGATTACTCCCATAGAAACAACTCTCCTGTTCCGCCGCCTCTCAATGTACTACGTAGAAAATTTGTTGAAGATCGGTCAGAGGGATCGGATTTTACACGACTTTGAATCTTTCGAAGAATCGACGTTAGACCGCTCTAGCCCACGTCACCGTCGACCGATTGAACCATAATTCACTGCAGGTAGGAAAATTCCTATTTTAGAGGTACCATGGATAAATGAGAAAGCAATCTGCAAGTTTCAACTTGTTTTTCTTTCTTTTGCTAAGATCAATTATTTCTCTTACCGATTATTTCGCTAAGATTAATTCATCAATAAAATATGATAAGAACGTAGAACGTTATGAAAATAATGAAAAGTAACGAATGTACGCTGTATACCGTTAAAAAAATTCTATTGCAACGACGTGGGATATATTTGTGACGAAAAAAAAAATTAAATCCATCGTTTTGGTCGATTTGAAAATCTCCGATCGTGTAACGAGAATTTTCGTACGAAAAAAAAATTAAAACGAAAATTGCGCGTCGACTTCGGGCTTCATCGAATGATGTAAGATCGATTGATTATGAGTATAAGAATAACTGCGTAATAAACGACGAAAAATCGACGATCGGGGGTGAGACTGGTCCATGTTGTTTGCCACGTGTTTAAAAAGGTCGTGACACTTTTATTTTGTCAAATTATTATGTATTCTTAAATTCTCGTCTCGTGTAATGAAGATCCTGCGTCTCGCGCCAATGATTCGCCATTTTTTTAATATCCAGCTGTGTCGATATTTTGCACATTAGTTGCCGATCGGAATTCATTAACGACACTGCTGTGTTAATTTGACCTACATTTTTCGACAAAAATATTTATCTATTTGCCAGGCTTGAGCTGTGTTTCGCTCCAATAATGAAAAACAATGTCCCCAATGTAAAATCGATATGATTGAGGATCGATACTTATTACGAAACCCATGAAAGTTTTATTAGGATCGATTAGTATCGTTATTTTTCGGTTGATGACGGAAATAATTAAGAACTAATGATAAATTAACACTTAGAAATGTCAATTTACCACCTCCTTGACAATTACGCGGTCGATTTATTTGAAACTAAGCATAATCAATCTGCCGATCCTAAATCTTGATGATATAATTATTTCAGAATTCACGACAATTTAGTTCCATTCGTTTTGCAACCATTAACGTATGCAGAAGCAGTTTTCCCATAACCAACTGCGTTGAATTCATAAATTCATAACTACTAAATCATGAAGTGAAGGATTCTGAAATGATTCACGCATTATTATTCCATCAAGAACTATCATTCCTCAAAATTTCAAGGATTTTGTCGATTTTTTAATATCCAGCCATTAAGACTTCGAACTACACGTGTTAGAAAAAAAATAACGAGATAACGATACAGCGATTTCTCGGTTCGCCGTTTTTCGCCGCGAATAAGCGTTGAATATCGTATTGACTTTTTTATTCCGTTATTCAACTGAGTACATATAGTACGAAAGAAGGTAAAGAATCATCAACGATATTGTGTTGTAGGCACACAATTTTTTGTGATGATAATGTTCTACTCGATTCACTTGCGTCAAAAGTTACAACATATATCGATGTTGAATCAATAATTAAGATCGATAACATTAATCTTGTACATGCGCCGTTCATGCGATCTTTTTTTTACCCGGATCAGATCGACACGTGTTAGAAAACAAGACCTCATCGAGGGAATTGAAAATCAAATGTGTCAATAGATTTTGAGGAAATTGCGCAATCGTAATAGTAAAAAAAAAGAGGGGGTAAAATACGGCACGTGTTCATTTATCTGCGATAGAGCGTATTTTTTTTCTATTGCGCAGTTGTGAACATTTTTTTTGAAGATCAGATTTTGTTCGTCCAATTGCTTTAGACGAGGATGAAAATATATTTTGCTCCCATAGATTCTGCCATTGCAGATTTTTTATATTATTGTTTATATTTATTTTGTGAATGTTGCATCATCGACAATGCCGATAAATAAAGTTAATTTTTTCTCGCTGATACTTTTTGCGTCCGCGTTTGTAGAAAACTTTTGAAGGCTGCGACATTAATTAATTACCGAAACATGGCCCAGATGTGAAGCCTCGCTTCGTTGGGTTCGACTTGATTACATGTAGATATATATTACATATAAATATTTTTTTAACATATCGCCCGTTATTCAATCGGTTTAGTGCATTTTCACCTGAGTGCACTACTTATGAACCTGTTGCGTATTATTTTCGTGAACATTTCTCCGTATTGAGCTATTTTGCAGCCGACCGTACAACGCAAAACGAATTGCGCAAAGAGATCGCATTTATTTTGTACGGAAAAACAAGTACACTTATCACACTAATATCATAGTAATCTGGGTTGTGAGTTTTTTTACGAGTCAAATGGATTTTTTTTTCTGATCGAACAAGATCTCAATAGCAAAATTTTATACATGTATACAAGCGTGTATCGTAAATTCTAACGTTAGTCAAATGGGTGGATAAGTCGCCTCGAGATTAAACGAAATGCCCTTTATTTCTTCTTATTATTATCTTCTATAATCTACTACTGTTTATTATCTACTCATAGAACACAGAATACAGTAATAACAATGATAATATTAATAATAATGATAACAATAATAATAATAATAATATGAAATGAATGACGATGATGATGACAAAAACAACGATAATACGATCCACAACATTTCAGACAATTCTATGAAATATTTCCAATTGTAAAATATAATAATCCAAACACAATCGACATATTTTCATGCACCGCATTTATTCATCCACCAATCTACCTTATCTACCGACGATAACCCTCCAAACGCGAGTCACCTCACGCCACCGTCAGATGGCGACAGCGTGTCGACCAAGCAGGGTATGGCCCATGGAGGCTAGAGTAAAGGAGCCCAATCACAATGTTAAAGAAATGGTCGGAAAAAGCGAGGAAAGATCCGATGGATTGCACCGCTTGGCGGCGCCACTTCTGCTCGGGACCACCAAGCGCGGTGACACGCCGTGATTTTGAATCGTTCATCTGCAGCAAACTCAAAAAAACTCGGGGTTGCTTCGAGCATTTGAATTCAATTCGTGGATCTTGCCCATTCGATCATCATCGAAATGATTATCCTTGAGTATAAACAGTTCGATTAAATTGTTTGAAATTTCTAATGTATGATATTGACACGGTTTAACGATTATTTCACGAGCTAAACGCACGTGTCTATATTTTTTATTTCAATCATTTTTTACTTTCGAAGCATTGTTTTGTTTCATGCACTTAATAAATAAAAAAATTGATTTCTTCTTTTTATTGATTTTTTATTATACAAATTTGTTGAATCGTTAACATCCGCGAGATTTATTTGAGATTGTCCAGCTGGCTTTGTTTCTATGCAACTTTTGTTACGATGTATGAAAGTATTTGCCGGTTACTCATTGGTCATCGAATTGTAGTTTTATGATTTTATTAAATTATTAGTTACCATGTATAATTTTTTTTTGTTTAATTATGAATGCGAATCGTGAATTTGAGATATAATTTAGGCCGCGGTCTCTCTTATGGCCACGTGAGGTCAAACGAGACGCGCGCATATCATTACGAAAGAGATTACGCGTAATTCATTCCTATCGCAATTTTTTTTTTTTTCAAAACTTCGGTAACCTCGGAGCGAAACGAATGTCGGGATGGAGATGTGAAACGAGGGAAAATGCGTAAAGACGACAAAAATCGTTGATTAACTCCGTCGTTGATGACCTTCCGGAATATTCTTACCGTCACTAACGTTATTATTAATACCACCAACATGTATCACAAAATTATTTTATTTTATATTCATAATAGCCTGATATCGTTCCTTGTTATGTGCAATATTTTTGTTGTTGTTTATTTTGTTGTCGTTTTTTCCTTCATTTCGATGTAAATATTAATATTGCGTCAAGACACTGAGAATTAATACTGCGGAGGAACAGCGAGTGCGTGATTGATCGACATCAATGATGACAATACTTTTGCTAGCGTAGCACGGATCGAAGCCCAACGGAACATGCACGGTCGAGGCTTTTCTATCTACTACTTGACGTCAATTACATTCGTTTGCATCTATATTAAAATTCACACAGTTTCGTTCGGAAATGTGATTTATTATTCACGCATATAGGAAAGTACTCGAATAAGATGCAAGGTGGTAACAATTAAGCGACGTTTTGATTCGATCATCCGTTTCGAGTTTCTCCATCATTCTTAAAAAACAAGCGGAAGTCCATGTTTTTCAATTGAAATGTAGACCCGCTGATATCGATTATTATTTCTCGATTTCTTCAATTAATATTTCTTAATTATAGTAACGACTAGGAATTACGAGCAACCAGCTGTGTATAATGTCAATGTCGCTATTTGAATAGCTATATGTGACAAAATTACATTGCATTGCATAATTGCATTGCATATAATTGCATTAGTTGCTCGGATTCTTCGAACCTCGAGCATCGATATTTTCGCGGTTGAACCTGGGCGACCCATAATCGATGCAATTAATCTGAACTCGAAGAATTATGGCATGCAAAAGAGAAATTTTATGTTAAATAGACGGATATCGTTGATATCCAATTTTTTGAATAATTTCAAATAAAAAAAATTCTTGAAGGCATCAGTGAGAATATTGGCAATGAACCTATTTTCTTGATGTGAAATACTTTTTTCTCGACGATGCGACGTTGACCACACGTTTATCTTACGTTCAATATTTATCTAACGTTATCTTATGCATCAAACTCGGTTTGAGAAAAAGGCTCCGAGCCGAAAGGTCTCCATTTATTGGGTTATCTTAGGCAAACCGTGGAGATCAGGTGAAGGGTTGAGGTCGTCATTAAGTAGCAATCTGGATTGTTTACTATACACATTACGTCGATATTTATTCTGTGAATAAGATACATAGCTGAAGTTGAGAACAATTTGTTATCACTGCAAAATCTTTTGTGCCATTCAAAGTACAAAACCAAAAATGTAACGCAATCAGTTTACATCGAAATCGTGTCGACCGGAAGTTGTACCCAAGGAGCGTAGTCAGCTACAATCCTCATTATCTCCTTTAAACATTATGTTTTTTTAAAGAGTTAATACTGATTTGTATCGACGAAAATGCAAATACGACTTGCAAATAATGTGTATGTTTTTTTGTATGTTGGTAAGCGCCATTTGAATTTTACCCTGTTTTCGATAATCCCACCGTTCATACTCCCGATAAACATGGACGCCGAGCACCTCCGACAGTTACCAACAGATTTAATGGGTTATTGTTGGGTTATCACTGTTACAATATGACGAAAATTAATTGAACGTATCGACCAACAGCGTTGCGAGACAATAAAAAATTCACAGTCCGATCGTGTAGGCTCTGCCGCTCGTGAATCATTCCGGGTACGGGTTTGCTGATGGACCATTCGTACCAATCTTTCTTCGGATTGCATCTTCTCCAGGAGTGAATGGCAAGCTCGTCACCCGCTTTGAGTTCCACCGGTCCCTTTGGTTGAACGAATCAACAATTAAAAAGCGGTTTTCAATGAAATTAAATTTTTCGAACGCTTCTTCGCTTCGCCGAATACTGATATTGCAATATCGCAAACAGGACAAACCTTGATCGGAAAGAATATTGAGAACCAGCTGAATGTTCCTGGACTGTGGGTATTCGGTTCGATGCTCAGCGTGATATTGTCGAAAAGTACGGCATCGAAGTACCCGGAAGAACCGTGGAGCACGGCGTTCTGTTTTACACTGAACTTTCTGATCTCGTATCTTGAATTATCGATAATTTCGTCTGAAAATTTATAGTACAACCAACGTGAAAAAAAAATCGAAACGGAAATTTTTTTGGGCCTAGTAACACACCCATCTGCATAATAAAGCATATTCGATGTCTCGCACTGATAAAAACAAACGTATGAACTGAAAACTTACCTTTGGAATGCTAAAAATTGATAATTGTTTCAGTCCCATGGACGATCGTTTTTTTTTCTCCGCACGTCCTCCCGTTCGACAGCCCGGATAAGAGCACAGCTTGCCCATTTTCACAGAAACAAACTGGAAAAAATAATAAATTTAATATAGTTTTTGTTAGCGTTAAATTTTCCAACGTATGGTGTTGGTTTTTCTCTACCTTTCGTAGCTCCGTTCGATGGTCGCGCGGTGAGGGTAGACAAGAAAGAGAACTCGGGGTGCACGGTGTAATGAAACTAACGAACTTTTATTGAAAGAGGCGAGTTCGGAATGGTAAACTAATGGACTCCCGACGACTCAGTATAATCGTGTGAATTGTGACGATTCCGTAATCCGGAATCGTGGCCCCGTCGTGACCTTGAGCTCGTCGCTCCGTAAATCGTAGTAACCTCGTAATTCGTATCAACCGCGTAAATCGTAATAATTCGCAAATCGTGGCAACGCGTGAATCGCGGTAATTGCGTAAACCGTAATAAACTCGTACCTCGTAATCTCGTCGTAACCGTGGCACTTCGCCACACTTCGCCGTTCGCACTGGTTCGCACGCTACCGACTCCGGTTCTCGACGACAACATGTGTCTATATCCCGCTCACTTCATTTCATCACCAACGCCACACTTCACAGTGAGTTCCGAGCAGAAGTGGCGCCGCCAGGCGGTGCAAACCATCGGATCTTTCCTCGGTTTTTCGGGTCACGTTTGGGACGATTGCGCCATAAGCGATTATGCTCCTTTACTCTAGCCTCCATGGTATGGCCACTAGTATACGCGAACGTGAAGTAAGATAGTCTGATCCTGCTCCGGGGACTCGCTAGATGGCGCTCACTTCCACCCTCCCCTTACTTCACCCCGCTGCATCCCGACCACCAACGAAGAACCACGAATGTGAACGAACGTCCGGCATCTTTTTATCACGTGGCTTGGCGTCTGTCATTCGATGTATTTAACTTGATTCATCTGTCATCATTGCTGCTGTCGTTAATACTTCGTTTTTGAGTGGGAACATATTTTTTGTTGAAAATGAATAGACCTCGTGATCAACATCGGTGTTGTGTCGTGAATTGTCACTTTCGTCAAGTGAAGTCTCATCGATTTCCAAAACGTCAATCGTTGGTCTGAAGTGGATCGTGGCCACTGGTAACCACGGATTGCAAGATTTAATGTACGAGAGAGTGCGGAGTAATCATTACGTGATTTGTAACGTACATTTTCGACCGAATGATTATCTATGCGGAACATTGAAGGAACTGAAGGATGGAACCTTCGTTTCTCTTAAAGTAATTGCAAATTCTTGCAAATTTCAAGCTGGAGACTTCGACGACGAATTTGTATCGATTATTATTTGTACTTGACAATAAATATGGATATTAATCATACTTTCAATGTGTCACATTTCTTCATAAAATAGTCTTTGTTAAAAAAATTAATAGAAAAACATACAGAAATATATAAGTAGTCAGTAAAACAACTACTTAGAAATATCTGTATGATTTTCTATAAATTTCTTCACTGTGTTCCATTCTTTTTAATTTACGGCAAGGTGGGGCAACGGCCGTCAATTAGGGATCCGGGGACTCGCCAGATGGCGTTAGTGGCGACTATCCTACTTCACGCCGTAACCTTTAGTGTCCATGGCCTGCGACCAAGCGAGCGTACCACGAATTAGCTAACGGTAGCTAACGATTTCGCAGTTTCACAAACAAGCGTACCAAGAACGTTTTTTTTTCCCAATTATTTCGCACTTTCCCGTCATTCGCGACTGCAACGACGAACGTAACAATCATCGCGCTAACGTCGAAAAAACCAAAATCAAAAAAAAAGAAAACCGTCGCCGCCTCAAACCATCCGAGCTCCACGAAAGTTTGTGACAAATCCCGGGCAGAACCCATGCAAGCGTTAAGTGCATTAACCTCAAAAACGTGAAGCGCAATAGAAAAATTTCTTTGCGACAGTGAATAGAGAAAAATAATAAAATAATGAGTTCTCAACAAAGTCCGGCGGCACTGCAGGCAGGTGTCGATCGTGATAAAGTTTATACGTGGATAATAGAATTATCAAAACCGGAAACTCGTGAGAACGCGTTGTTGGAATTGAGCAAAAAGCGTGAGGTAGTGCCGGATCTCGCGCCCATGCTCTGGCATTCTTTCGGCACGGCCGCGTCGCTTCTTCAAGAAATAATAAACATTTATCCGGCCATAAATCCGGCCACGCTCACCGCTTATCAAAGCAACAGAGTTTGCAACGCTCTCGCGTTGCTGCAATGCGTCGCTAGTCATCCCGAAACTCGTTCGGCATTTTTGCAGGTTAGAAATGACAGAATATATTGTTTTGGGGATGTATTTGTGGTTCCGGAGCCGGAGGGAGGGAGAAGTTTGGGAAATGGGTTTGCGAGATGAAAGGATCTTGGGTTGCGAACGCTTCGTCGTGGCGGACGGGGCGTTTTTGAAAATGATTATTATCGGGTCGTAGTTGGTTGTTGGTACGATTCGAGGTAGCGTTCCGCGAGATTCGAGTAGTCTGGAACGTGTAGATTGAAAAAAACAACACCGTTGGACTTATTTAGTTTTGCGTTCAATAGGGACTTAATTGGTTAGCAGCGTCTTATTTATCTCTGCGAGTGTGGGCAATTTTTGGCATTCCCGTCGTGAAAAAACGTTTATAGACTAAATTACAAGAATCGTACTCAATCTCATTTTTTTAAATAATGGACTTGTTCACTTTTGCCTCCTAACCACAAATAAATATATATGTGTGTGTATATAAGAATATACATATATTCTTGTTTACGAATTATCGTTATTTCAATACTAATAAAATAATAATTACCACAGGCTCACGTACCCCTGTTTCTGTACCCGTTTCTCCATACGGTGAGCAAGACTCGCCCTTTCGAGTATCTGCGTCTCACCAGCCTCGGAGTAATAGGCGCTCTGGTGAAGACCGACGAGCAGGAAGTCATAACGTTTCTGTTGACGACGGAGATAATTCCGCTGTGTCTGAGAATAATGGAAAGCGGATCCGAACTGAGCAAAACCGTTGCCACTTTTATTCTACAAAAAATTCTTCTGGACGACAGCGGTCTGTCTTACATTTGTCAGACGTACGACAGGTTCAGTCACGTCGCCATGATTCTCGGCAAAATGGTTCTTTCGCTGGCCAAGGATCCGTCCGCGAGGCTACTCAAACACGTAGTTCGTTGTTATTTGAGGCTATCCGACAATCCGAGGTAATTAAACAAACTTTTCAGCTCCTAATTCTACTCGCCGTTCCATATTTAGCATTTATTATCTTTCTTTTTTCAAATATTCATTCATTTATTATCTTCTTACTTGAAAAAAAAAATTATTCATTCATTCACACAAATTTATTCATTCATTTAATTTTTTTTTTTAATGAATACAGAGCGCTGTTGGCCCTGCGACAGTGTTTGCCGGATCAACTGAGGGACAATACGTTCGCCACGTGTTTGCAAGAGGACAAATCGACGAAGCATTGGTTGAATCAATTGTTAAAAAACCTCGAGGCCGGACCTCAGCCTGGGCCACCGACGCAACCTGGTCAACAGGATCCTCGAGCGATCGGTATGTCGCCACTAACTTCGTAAAATTCGTCATCCAAACCCATCGAACTTTGGAAATTCGAATTTGCATCCACGACGACTCGCCGACACAGGTCAAACGCAGTCGCGAATTGACGACGGAATTTTTTCGCACCGCGAAATCAGGGAATATAAGAGAGTAAAAAAAAAAAAAAAAAAAAAACAAATAGAAACTATTTAAAAAAAAATCCCGTCGTCGTAACGGTACTTAGGTGTGTTATGCGAAAAATAATCTCGACCGCTGTTGTATACTCGAGATCGTGAAAAAAGGCTGTTTTGCGCAACCATATGTTTTTTATATGGCTCTAACCGGATAAATTATAAATATCTTCGGCGCATAATATTTCTGTGAAATTGAGCTACTTTATATTTTGTAACGTCGCGCGAGAAATAGTCTTAAAAATCGGGCTAACGCCATGACCTCGCCCTTTATTGTTAAAAAAAAAAAAAAGAAGAAAAAAAGATATACTCCGATTCTGCATCGAAAATTATCTCACGAGCTCGTTCACGAGCGAGTGATCCAAAGTCCAGAGCGCGTTTTGTATATATAAACAATCGAACCGTGTACAATACTGAAAAAAAAATATCGGTGATTTATAAAGTTGAAGAAACGAAGAAAAAAAAAAAAAAAAAAAAAAACAGTGCCACTTGTATCAATATTGTTTCGTTGGACACTTGTAAATAAGATTGTTGATAGAAAAACTTATCGTTGTACGAAAATTCGTCCGATGATTTTTCCGCGATAACGTTTGAAATTTTTTTCACGTTTCGGAACGTGACATCGCCGGAATTGACCGTAAATCGTACGAGTGAGTCAATAATCGTAAGTTTTATCGAGTTTGCCGACACGAGGGAGAGAGAAACGATAAGTAATGCCCCTTTTTCTCCCTTTACTTCGCCCCTTTGAATAATAATGACGTGTCGGTTGAAACTTTAGCTAATAAGCTCGAGATTTGTATTGTATGTCGATTTAGAGTATGATTATGTACCTTGTATTTTTCCAATATAACGGCGATACGTCGCTGTTTAATCCTAAAGTGAGAAAGAAAGAAAAAGAAAGAAAGATAAATAAGAGAAGATGAAACGAAACGAACGAAAGAGAAAACAATGTTTTGTGAACCGTTGAAGTTTGCTTACTTTTACGAGTCCAAGAAAACTCGGTGAATTGAATAATTACGACGAGTCATATTTCCGATATCCCCGTAAAAAAAAAAAGAAAACCGCTGTTCGCACGTGCGTCTCGTTAACGCCTGTATCGTTCGATTTATTGGAGAAAAAGATAAATTTATTCGCTCGCGCGAACGATAATTGCGACAGCGGAATTTGTTTTTATCGGCGTTTGAAATTTAATTTTCTTTTTAAACTGCCTGCCCGTTTTTCAATTAGTTTTTCTCGTTGATTGCACACGAGATTGTCTTGTCGACGAATTTTTCCTCCTGTTTTTTAATTATTATTATCTTTCAGCCGCGTGATTCTGTACACATTTTTAATCGTTGAATAAAAAAATTTGTTGCATAATTACAATTGCGTTTGGATTTTTTTTATGTTCGTGCTTACCGCGAGATCTGCCGTGCTTCGATGATGATTCGTCGACGATATTATACAATTATTTTGAGCATATTTTACGAAGAAAAAAATAATAATTCGAAGCTCGTATTTTTAATGCAAATATTTTTTATATCACTGTTTGTACAATTCGGATTTTCGTTTGGTCGACGTAACATCGGCGTCGATTTTTTCGAGCTCCATGGGACTCTGAAATTGTGATTAATCATGGAAAATGACGTTACGAGAATTTAGGATCCATGAAAACACGCCGAAACCAAAACGCCGAGCGACAAAACCCGAAGACAGATGACGAAACGCCAACAGACACAAATAAACTTTGATAAATCATATAAATATTATATGATGATGAAGTTATTCATTCTCAATAATTCTATTAAGTATAAAAAAAAAGAAATTACCCGAATAACCTAAAGAAACCTATTTTGTTTGGCGTTTTGTCGTCGACGTTTTGGTTTCGACGAGTTGTCGTGTCACCGAAAATTTACATTAGATCGAATCGAGGGGATATTTACTCTAAAATTGGATATTACACGAGTAAATAAGCCCTTGGATATAATTAAAAATGAAAAACAACGACTCACAGATTTTCCAGCAGTTTTTGGAAACAACAATCCATGTACGACGGGAGTGTAGAGTTTCTTGTCGCCTGGTTGATATTTATTAGCGCCGGTGATCCACGAGACCATCAATCCGACACCGATAGCCGTGAGAAAACCTACCCAAGTGTACCACAGATACGACAGTCGGTACAGAAAAAAAGGCTGTTCTCTGAAAATTCAGAAAAAAAAAAAACGAAACGAAAATTAATGACGTATAATAAATCGCGAATCATTGATAAATGCGGGATAATAGAGCGATAATTCTAAACGGTTGGCGTACTTTATTGCATTTTCGATTATGAGCGTCAAATTAGTCGCCGTATTTTGGAGCGATTCCGAACAGCCTTCTATTGACACCGGTTTTACCGGAAAATTAATCGTGCCGTACGAAATCGCTGCTTGAGTTCCCAACGAGATCCAAGCCACGAGATTGAGACTGACCAGAGCGCCAACCAGAGCTCCCTGCATCGATCAATACGGTCGAAGATGAAAATTAATCGCACAATCGGAGTAATCGAATAAAATTAAAGAAAATAATTGAGAAATTATCAATTTTTTTTCTAATTAATAATTCGGTTGCTTCAATTATTAACTGTTTGTTATGAAAAAAAAATTTATAGAATGTTCATAAATATTTTTTTCGCATTAATAAATTATCCTGTAATCACTTTGAAAAGTCAATGTGCTTCATCTCATCGTACATACTCAGTTTCGGGCTACGATAATCGCAGCTTAAACAATATTCGCGTATTAAAGAGGACATTTTTTAGGCCCGCTTGGTTTTTTTTTGTACGACAAGATTTTTCAGTGAGTTGTTGAGGATTAATTCTCGACGATTCAGTGATTAAAAACAAGTGAGGAATTAATTGAACTTTTATTGAAAATTACGTTCTATTGATTGTATTTATTACCGTGGAGTTTGCGGAAGGGAAGAACATGCCGAGGGTGAAAATTCCGAGCAGCGGTCCAGCCGTGATGCCCGAGAGACTTTTTCCTGCCTGGAAAATTATAGTGGAGACAATTTAAAAGAAAATTTTAACGATAATTGCGGACGATGTGCGGAGAATTTCATTTAAAAAAAATAAAAAATTAGAAAGTAACTGAACGTAAAATGACCTGTATAAGACTGCTCAGTTTTTCGACGAGAAACACGAGACCGACGCAGATGATTCCAACGACTACGACTATGAGTTTCATTATCCTGCTCGCTCCTACTTGGGTCATCGGTGCTTTTAATAAAGGTTTTATCATGTCCTCGTAGATTACACCGGACATCGAATTCAATCCGGTGGACATTGTGCTGATGATGATAAAAATATCGTGAGAATAATTCTCTATCGTGAGAATAATAAATCATTTTGAAAAATACGTAAATATTTATTTTTTAATTTTATTATTCATTATTCATTATTATTTAATATTTGATTCAATATTTAACTACGTAAAATTGATGGAAATATTGACGAATGTTGATATTGTAATATTTTCGCCCCCGAAAACCATAAGCTCGGATCGTAATCCGCAATTTGAATTTTTATTACCTCAGAGCCGCGCTGAATACACCGGAAACGAATAGACCCGGTAGACCCGGTATCGAATGAGCCATTTCCATCACGTAGAACGGCAATAGTTGGTCCGGTTTGCGAATTTGCTACGAAGTTTTTAAATATCGCGTTTTTAATATTGTCTTCCACAATCTACGTTTTATTTATTTCAATGGCTCACCTTCGTGCTTACGGGATCACAATCGTAAAACGTTGCGAATATAACGATCCCCGTGTAACAACTCAACGAAACTATCAACGTTATTCCGACCGCCATAATCATTATAGTACTGTAATCATTGTTTCAATTCAATCGCTTTTTAATAAAAATACATTTTTATCAGTAATCGATTTTTAATTATTGCCGTAAAAATAAAGTTATAATGTGCTCGAACGTGTGAAATACGATCTTGAAATAACTTTGAAAATAAAAAAAATGAAATAATAATTATTATGCAAAACGACTAATTTTTTATTTACATGTTTTTTGTGAATAATAATTGCGACTATACAATAATCGTTTGTGTATCCCAGCTTGCAATAGACTTTTGACTGATTCATAAGCATGAAGAAACCTGGCCTTGAAGCGCAGTGTCATATTCCGAAAATCAGCTCAAGTTCAAGAGAAACAGCTGGGAAAAGAAATGTCGAAATTTTTTTGAAACTGTAGATTTTGAATTAAAAGGATAAAAAATTCTACAATCTTGAGGCTCCGGCTTTGCGCGACTGCCGCAACACGATTCAAGTAGTGCAAGCGTTGCTGCGATCGGACAACAAGTTATCATACTGAAATTTTCACGACTAAGTAAATAATAATCGGATATGGTGACCCCCCATATCCGATTAATATTCAACCGATAAGTTGCTAATTCACGAGAAATTGCTGATCGAAGATACATCAATGTTTCTCTTACATATTTGATTTTCTCAAGTTCGGCATGGCCAAACATCTCTGAACCATCGCCTGATTTACCGAACACGTTGCCAGCCAATTCAAGTAATTGCCGAAGACGACTCCCCAAAATGTGTGCCTCACAGTCGGATCCGGATTCATACTGCGCAAAAAAAAAAAATCATCATTGATACATCGATAAAATCGATTTTGAAGCTTCGAAATAATGGTTCTTTTTTTTCTGGAATCGATAATTTCCATGATCTCGATACTAATTGGTTGGTCCAATTTCAATTGAGCTTTACTGACATACTGAGTTCAGGCAAATTTATATATTATTGATTCGATTAAATTTTTTTAGCAATATGCGTTTTAATATAATTTCCGGGATCTTAATCCTAATTCCTAATTCAATTTCAATTCAGCTTCATCGATGTATCAAGTTAAGTTGAATTCATAAATTAATATTCATCCAACTAAATCGTTTTAGATGCAAAAAATTGCGATTAACGATTTTTTCTTGTTGAATAAAAAAATAAAATTGTTACGATAAATTTTTATTACTTGAAAAATTCTATTCTGTCGGTGGCAACGTTTCTTCTCCACACTTCGGCGACACCACCGACCTCGGCAGTGCCGAGGATGGCGACGACAATGACTCCACCGAACATAACGACGGTTTGTATCGTGTCCGTCCAGACGACGGCTTTGAGGCCACCCTGGAAGAACAATTTGCGCATTTGAATCGTTCAGGTGAACTCGTTCGTTCATAATAAATTCGAATTACCAAGGTCGTGTAGAATATGCAAACGGCGCAGACGAGCGGTGCAACAATGTGGAGATTGATACCGGTCACTTGATTGAACGCTAGCGCCGGTACGTATATCACAAGAGGTATGTAAAGCAGCTGAAATTGCAATTGTTGAATTAGCGACGGTCTCAATATCGTCACGGGCATACGAGCCGACGAGTCGCAAGGCGTGGGCGGACACGGACGAAATTGTTATACCGATAAGCGAGGGAGACGTCTCAGGACGTCAACCTCTGGATGGTAGAGTACGGTTGCTCTTCTTGGAGCAACTTCATTGTTTTTATTCTCTGTATCTTTCATTGTATTTTGCTAACTCGAATAGTTATCGATGCATATATGTATAATAAAATAATTATCGAATGATGCAATATAATATAATAATTAAATGTACAAAATTCATATTATATTCTATTATTCGTATTATGGATATATCTTCATTTATTTTGTTAGATTATTCGTTACATACAAACGATATTTTATTATTATTATTATTATTATTATTGTTATTATTGATATTATTATTATTATTATTATTATTATTATTATTATTATTATTATTATTATTATTATTATTATTATTATTATCATTATTATTATTATTATTATTATTATTAATTTATTATGATATTTTTTTCACTTATTCAACATTTTAAAAAAATTATAATAAGTTATAGTACTACGAATTTATCAAATTTAATTATTATATAATAGTATTCCTATATTCCTTTAACTTACCATTTTTATCAAAAAAATTATTGAACCCAGAAGTCTCACGTAACGGTTGAATCGCAGTTCTAGATACTTAAAGATGAATTATTAGTTTTTCCGTTATCATTATTATTATTATTATTATTATTATTTTAATCGTGCGGAAATAATATAAAGATCATAATCGACGAAGCGTTACCTCGTACGACGAAGTAATTTGCAATCCGTAAAAAACCGGCAAGTACACCAATGACATTGTGAGCGAGACGAAGATATCGGCAATAACGACGCTCCACAATTGCGTACCGTAAACGTACATCTCGGCCGGTAAGCCAAGAATCGCGATGCCGGAAATGTAACTGCAAATTTTGTTTACGTTCGAACGGGTAACATGTT
Organism: Sussaba pulchella; assembly: GCA_963971145.1. Taxonomy (NCBI): domain Eukaryota; kingdom Metazoa; phylum Arthropoda; class Insecta; order Hymenoptera; family Ichneumonidae; genus Sussaba; species Sussaba pulchella. Next base: position 16,730,783 of record OZ020166.1, read on the forward strand.
TTTTTTCATTAATATATTTTTTGTTTCATCGTCGTTCGACGATCTCATCAATCCTCACCTGGCTATGAGGGACATGCTGATCGGAAATATCGACATGTTCTGACCACCGACGAGATACTCGCGCACAGCATCCGGATTTTTTCTCGCCTTCCAAGCTTGATAAACACCGACAAGCGCCGACACCCCCAGCATCCCCACGAAGACCGTACAGTCGATGATATCGAAAGATCGTTTCTCCATTTCTCCATTCATTTTTCAGTTACCCAAAAAAATAAAGAAAAAAATCGTACGTAACGTAAATAATTCCACCACTTTTTAAAAAAAATTTGATATCAGGAAACGTTGAATAAAACTCGGCGATCTTTCGATTCGATCCGAAGAACCTCGGCGCGCTCAACCGGCTTCCGGTATTGCGTCTCGAAGACTCGCGAGATCCCGTACGTGTTACAAAAATTCATGAACCGGCAGGAAGACACGACGCGGACGAACGTCTGTTCAAAACTGTTACAACTTCGAGCTCGTTGGTTTGCACGGACAGACGGTTTGTACGGATCCCGAGTGGATGATTGAATAATTGCAAATTCTCTTGTCCCACCCTCCCCCGCACCAACGTACGAGCTGGACTCAATGTACAATCCACGTAACTCCAATTGTTCAAAATTGTCCCATATATACGGATACACGTGACAAAAGGTATTATCAACGGATACGAGACTAATCAAACGTAGTTCACTTTAATAAAAAAATAATAATAATAATTTAAAATTGTTTGACCGAACAAAAAAGGAAAAAGGTAGAGTCTGGATGTACGTTGCGAGACCCGGATGGTTTTTAACGTCTTTGTTGAGGGCCCGTATCTTGGAATCAAAATTTGTAAAGCCATTTATTCGGATATTTCATTGTGGAAGTGATGTATTTTTAAGATGCGATGATTTTTGTTATTTGTGGATGAATGAGAATTATAGTTGTGTACTTTTGTTGAATGATTCAGCTTAGGGTCGATGGGATGTGTTCAGTTTGGATGGAGGGGTACAATGGTTGAAGAGGGAGAAGAGTTTCATCGTTATTATTGTATTTATTACGTTCGGGGATTTTTCAGGGTGGTAGTTGATATTCAGGCTGCTTCAGGGTCGAATTTTGAGCGGGTTGGAAAAAAAGGGGAACCCTGGAAGTTGGGGATGGTTGCAATCTGACTCCGGGCAGTCTTACTCTTCCCATTTTTTCTTTTCCCAGTCTTACTCTTACCAGTCTGACTCGCCATTAAGATGATGGGTCATCTAGCGCGCGTATTAACTCGACCCGCGTGCTACCAGCACAGCTTAAGGTGGTATACCTTTTTTTTTGAGTCTCCGCAGTTTTGTGACTGGCAAACTACCTTAAGCTGTGCTGGTGGCGCGCGGCGCGAGATAATGGACGCACGCCAGATGACGAATGATCTTAACAACGAGGCAGACTTGAAAACGTGAGGCTGGGGAATAAAATTTGAGACTCTGCCGGGAGTCAGACCGCCACCATTTCCGGAAGATGAATCGCGTTGACGCGAATGATCGAACGTCCCCGTGGAGCTCGACGATCCATCACTATTGAATACGTATCAATTGAGGCATTTATATTTAGAGGTATATATGAGGGATTCCACGGGAAACCGGGAAGAGTTTCAAATCATCGCTCAATTTTTTTTTACAACTACCTTTTGACTCCAAATAGACCCTAATTTTTTTCAGAATTTTCCAGCTGATCCTTAAGGCGATGAGGTCAAAATAAGTATCATTAAAATCGCAGAGGCATTCTTCTCACGTTATCAGTTCATCGCGTAAATTATTTATAATTTTTTTTGGCTTCCCTTCAACTCCAGGTAGATCGTCATTTTTTCTTGGATTTTTCCCGCCACTCCTCAAGGCGACACAGACGTCGAAATTGCGTGAATAAGGAAAATTCGATAAAAGCGCCATTTTGTGAATTTTGTTTATTTTTATTCTACAAATTCTTTGTTATAAACAAGTAATTTTGGTGAAAACGTCAGAGTGGGTTTCGGTTTGGGTCTGCATTGCCGTATGTTTCAGGTAAATTGTCTGTTGTTGCTTCCAACGTTGGACTGTGGATGGCGCTACATCCGCTAGGAAGCTCGGCGGTCTATCAGGAAGCGTCGCATATGCCGATAAAAAACACGAATGCACATCTCCGCAGTAAAATATACTGCGACCAATAGCATCGACCTGACGTGCCACCGATGCGATTATATCGTTACATACATCCAAAACACAATAAAAAAAAAATTGAAAAAATAAAAAATGTTTGAACAAAGGTGTTAAAAAAATTGCAGACCATTATTCGAACATTCTGGATGATGTGCGGAAAGTTTATTTATAAGAAATTAAATTGCAACGTGATAAAAGAAATTAATAAAGAGATGAAAACGGAAACGGAAACAGTAAAACCGTTGAAGAAATTGACTGTGATAAATCATACCCGATTCTATCCCAATCTCATTCGTCAATTGCACGAAATACATCGCCGGTACATTGATCAATACAGGATGCATCGATAAAATTCTAGAAAGATTCAAATTTCGCCCACAATCTTCATCCATACGATCTACTCGATTTTTTCCAGAGTGTTCCAAGTCGTATCAATTGAACATCAGATAGCAAGTCAAACATTTCGATAAGACAATCTGCGATAACATAACATTTTGCGTTTCGTCGTTCCGAAATAACGAAGATTCTTATCGCGATTGACCGAATCAATCGCTAGATTACCCATCGACCAATCCAATTGATAATCACAATCGATTTTGGGGATCAAAAGCAAAGATTGGATCTCCCGACGATCGTATTGCGTCAGTCGAACGTTGTTTATCAGCAATACGCGAGTCGCACATTGTGTTTTTCGCGTCTACACGCGTATGACTCCCTCCACCGCCGAGTTATATATACGACAATGGCCACAGCGCAGGTCGATTCCTCGTGGTGTAGATTCAACGTTGCTATCGTAAAGACCCGGACAAACTTCGTCCGAGCCAGTACGCAGTCACCGTGCCAAGACGAAGTACGCGAAAAATACGTCTATACGTTTCAACGTCGGTCAACGAACGAACGATAACGTTTGGCAAAGGGTCTAATTAGCGACCGGTGACTCTCGAACGACGATCGAACATCCGAGAAAACGTTAAGATGACTCTGAGACCGAGACAAAATTTTCACGCCGAGTGCGAGAACGCACTCAACAACCAAATCAATATGGAATTGAACGCCAGTTACGTTTACCTTTCAATGGTAAGCTTGTTGTTTTTTGGAAAATATTTTTTTTTCCATCTACCATGCGGGTACGTGTTTATCGCTTATCGGTGGACGAACTACATTGACTGCGGATAATTCAAAGGCTGAATCATTTAGTCTCATTGATTACTTTGCTTTTTATTTATTTATTTATTTGTTTATTTGTTTGTTTATTTATTAATTTATTTAATTATTTAATTATGTATTTAATGATGTAATTATTTAATTATTTAATTATTTATTTATTTATTTGGTTATTTATATGTTTATTTATTTATTTATTTATTTATTTATTTATTTATTTATTCATTTATTTATTTATTTATTTATTCATTTATTTATTTCTTTGTTTGTTTACATATTTAGGTTATTTAGGTTGTTTATTTATTTATTTACTTGTTTATTTATTTTTTTCCAGGCGTATTATTTCGACCGAAGCGATGTTGCTCTTCACGGATTGCACAATTACTTCAAGAAGGCTTCGGACGAAGAACGCGGGCATGCGATGAAACTAATGTCGTATCAAAACAAAAGAGGCGGCAGTATCGTTCTCCAGGACATAAAAACCCCGCTCAAGAACAATTGGGGAACCGCCAAAGACGCGATGATCGACGCTTTGGATCTCGAAAAAGAGGTCAATTCGGTAAGCAGTACATTTCCGATACGCGTTTCTAATTTTGGCTACTCGCGTCGGCAATTTTATCATGAAACGAATCTGGGAGAAAATAAAAACAGATAGCCCGATTACCATCGATTTGTTATCGTTATCGTTGCTGCGGTCGAAGCTTCGGCGACGCAGCGTATGTACAGCGTTTGCACACATTATATCAACCGGGGGTGTAACTCAGTGGTAGAGTGTCCGCTTCGCATGCGGAAAGTCCTGGGTTCAAATCCCAGCTCCTCCAATCATATTTTTTTTTTTTTTTTCAAGGTTTTCATAAACATTGTGAGATTGATTTTAGCAACAAACTTGACAAACAATTTATTTATTATCATTATTATTGTATATTAATAATAATTATTATTTATTTATTAATTAAATTAATAAATGAATAATTATAATAATAATAATCATTATTATTATAATAATAATAATCATTATTATTATTATTGATAATAATAATAATAATAATAATAATAATAATAATAATAATAATAATAATAATAATAATAATAATAATAATAATCATTATTATTATTATTAATAATAATAATAATAATAATAATAATAATAATTATTATTATTATTATTATAATGATACTAATAATAATAATTATTATTATTATAATTATTAGTTATTACATTAGTATATTATTAGTTATTATTATTATAGTTATTAGTATTAGTAATAATAATAATAATAATTATTATTATTATTATATAATTATTAATATTATTATTTATTATAATAATAATTAATATTATTATTATTTATTATTATATAATTATTAATATTATTATTTATAATAATGATTATTATTGTATTTATATGATAGTATCGATATAATTATTTATTAATTGAATTAATTTAATTTATTTATTTATTTGAATAATAATAATAGTTATTATTATTATCGTCATCATTATTATTATTATTATTGATTTATTTATTTATTGTTTATCTATTTTGTTGTTGAGAAAATGCTTCCATTGTTGATATTTTTTTAACGCAGAGCCTTCTGGCTATTCATGCACTCGCGTCGACGCACAACGATCCGAGCCTTCTCGACTTTTTGGAGAACGAGTACCTGCAGGAGCAGGTCGAAGCCATTAAGGAGATTTCCGATCACGTGACGAATCTCGAGAGAGTGGGCGAGGGTCTTGGAGTCTTCGTATTCGACAAGGAACTCAACGAGAAGGAATAATTACGGCGACGAAAAGCTTCGCTTTATTTGTTGTTCCAGCGGTCAATTGAACGTAGACGCGTCGAATGTGATATAAATTGTGGTGCACGAGTATTTTAGGACGAGCAATGGAAATTTAATAATTACTTTTGCTTCCGTGATCTTTTTTTTTTTATTCGGCAGTTTAACCTTTTACTTATAACGGAAACAAAAATGGCGATTTTCGTTTCCGTTTTAATCTCTTTCGGCGTTTTTTTTTCAACACGTTGCCATTTTATTTCTTATAAATATGATATGATAATACGATCAGCTGCGGAGGTTGAATCACCTCTGAATATCGCAATGCGTTGTACGATATTTTTTTTCAACCTTATTGTGACGCAATCGTCATGCATTGATATATTTTCGCGCACTTGGAAATTTTTTGTATAACCGCAATTATAACGGCAAAGTCAATAAATACATATAAGAATGGATTCTGTGCGTATAAAAATTATTTCACGAACTTGGAAATTTGTGTACATCCGCAATTAACGGCGAACTTAATAAATACATATAAGAATGATTATATGCGTATGAAAATCAGAGCGTTTTTCATTGCAATAGATTTGCCAATGAAATTATCGATTGTTTCACGATCCTTCACATAACCTACCAACCTCCCGATAATCTTTCAATAAAAATTAATGAACAATTACAAAAATTCTATGTACAATATATTAAAATTTTTTTTTTTTTAATATTCATATGTTAATTAAAATTTGTCAAGTTTACGAAATAGCAATGATTAATCGATGCCTCAAAACAATTTTATTTTCCAAAACCATGAGAAATTTGGATATCCGTCATTCGTATCGTTTCGTTGATTCGCGTCGTGACAAATCCAATTTCCCGAGCGTCGATAAAGGCGACGGTGGATCCGAAAAATGGCCGACCGGAAGTAAAATCGTCTACGCGTTTCATCCGGAAACCGAAGAAATGTTAAATCGCCAAATCAATGCGGAGTTCGTAGCTTTTTATTGCTATCTATCGATGGTACGATTGTACGATCGTCGAGGATTATTTTAATCTCGTCGTGATCCGACGATCAACAATGATCAAAGTTCTGAAATTGAAATCTCATCTGGAATCTAATCGATGTCTGTGATCGGTTTGATTATCGAAAGGCATCGTTTTTCGGTCGAGTGGACGTCGCCATGCCCGGTTGCGAATCTTATTTCACCCAAATGCACGCCGAGGAACACGAACACGCTCTACGGTGCGTGAATTACGTTAAAATGCGAGGAGGAACGGTCAATCTATGCACAATCGCACCGCCGAACGATCAGAATTGGAAATGTCCGCTAAATGCGTTCAAAGTAAATCGTGATAATATTTTTTCATTACTCCGCGTCGCGGATGGGGATTTATTCGATGAAAGAAGTATTTGAAATACTTTTACGAATAAATAACTCCGATAAATTATCGTGCAGGAATAAAAAAAATTATATTTTCTGTAATTCTAGTAAATAATTCAAATGAATTTTTATTGGAATGAGAAATAAATTAGATCAATTATTTATCAGAATGAAAAATAATTTAGATGAATTATTTATTAGAACGAGATATGATTTGGATAAATTATTTATCAGAATGAAAAATAATTTAGATGAATTATTTATTAGAATGAGAAATAATTTAGATAAATTATTGAAAATTTATTATAATATTGAATAGCGATTATAATCCATGATAATTTCATAATAAAAGAATTTTGAGTACTTTCATAGAAACGATGCTCATCCATGACCACGATGGATCGTAAATAGAATTCTGATAAAAAATGATTATTCAAGATGGCTCTGCAATTGGAGATGGACGTTACCGATAAACTCGTGGGCGTTAACGCCGTCGCGACGAAACACGGTGACCTCGACGCGAGCGATTTCGTCGTAACAAATTTATTGAACGATCAAATGAAGAGCGTCAACGAAATTGCAAAATTCATCAACGTATTGTCCGAAATTGGTGATCAGTCTTTGGGACGTTTCATGTTCGACAAAGATTTGCTGGAAAATCATGTTCTACCGGAATTCAAAGTTTCGGGGGACAAAGGGCTGCCCAATTTGAAAAAAAAATAGGACGTACTCCTGAAATATCGATTAACTGTATATCGTCACGAATTATTCTCGTCCGCTGTGTAAATCGAAGTAATAATAATAATAAAAATGATAATGATAATCAGAAATAAAAAGCTATTATAAATCCTCGACTCGACGCGAAACCGCAATTTCTTAATTTTCTAAGGTTTTTTTAGAGATAATGTTTCAATTTGTATAAAAAGTATTTTTTTTAAATGTTAGCACACAATTTTATAACCATAAATAATTACATTTATTTTAGTTTATGATCACGGCGTCTACATGTGATACTAGAATAATTTTATAAATTCTGCTAATTTCCAATACGTAATCTGGAACTTTGTTGATGTTCGTTGATGTTCAAGATCAACAGGTTGTTTACGTCGGCCGTGGGATTTAGTGCAGTAGCGGCTCAAGTCTATTGCGGGCCCCAAGCGCTAAAACTTTTGGGGGCCTCAAACTTAAATTAGAAATATAAAAACTCCAAGAAAACTCTCATAAATTTATTAACAAAAAAAGTAATAAAAGCTTCTAGCTTTAACCCAGCAGCCTATAACATACGTGGCATTGAAAATAAGTATAAATTTCAATGAAAAATTTAAAAAGTTCCAATTTTTGTGAATAACTCAAATTTTTTCGTTAAAAAAATGGCTGCTGCGAAATTCGGAACATATCGTCATAAATCTCCATAATATATCTCAAATTCGATAATTCATACAATCAATAAACATTTTAATTCGTTCGAAATCTTGGGTTCATTGTTTTCGCCGGAATTTCATAAATTTTCTCGCTGCTGTCGCGCCAGTGTTGGTAAAACTGACGTTGTTTTCAAACCAACCCTCTCCCTTCACCTTGGACTGTTTCTCGTTCGATCAACCTCCGTTTTTCAAGCGTATTCGTAACCGTCGCGCGTCGTAAACCGTATTTACCACAAAAGCGGAATAATTTTCCGTAATACAACTTGAACTACAATGGAGCATAGAAGGCGGGGGGCCGATTTTTCCAGCCTGATTCAAAGTTTTAGTAAGTTGCTCATAAATAAATCGATATAACCCTTGTTCGTACAAAAATTGACCAACGAACGAACGAAAATGGAAAAAAAGAAAACAACGCGACGCTCTCGCAGGCATCCATGACCGGCGTTAGGCGTTCGTATTGGCATCGCAATATTAAAAATATCTATTTAAATACAACGTTCACAATTATATCGTGGCGAGCGATGTAACGAAAATTTGTTTTTACAATATTTCGAGAATTTTTCTGATGTTTTGTTCTTGGGAATTTGATTGTTTGAGATCACGAGATTACGAATGATATTTTATCCCTTCTGGCTTACACAATCCTAATCCCATTTCCACGCGGCAACATCGAAGTTAACCTAACCTCAAATATAATTTTTCTCAGATTCGAGAGGGTATTTACTCGTGTAATTTGTCGTGCACGGGAGAAGTAATTTTTTGTAATCATTTTTGGGTTCCTTGTGTAATCTTTAGTCCCGTTTTCACAGACAGCGAAGCAACGGACAGCGAGTCGGCCCCGGAATCACTCGACCCGATTAAACATTCCCGGACGCAAACGAATCGCATAACCGTTATCAACAATGTAACCTACGACGGCAATGTAAAGATAATTCCAAAAAATTCTTACGAAGACGATACCTCGGCCACCGGCAGTTTCAAATCCACCATTCTGGCCGGCCAAGCTGCCGACCGCGAGTCCCCAAGAACGTCGGAGAGTTCTTATCGAACCGCGGGATCGTCTGGCGCCGCGGGCGGCGTTAGATCGACCGACGTTTCTTGGGATTCTTGTCAACTACGTCGGCCTCCCGCCGACCTGAACCGAGCCATAACTGCGCAGTTCAGTCCACGACCCGAGTTAGATTTGAGTCGCACCTCGGTCGAGCCCGGAAGCAGCGAAGAAATGAATCGAAACATCGACTTTTGCTCCGACAAATCGAGCGAACACAGTCGAGACACGAATCACAACATCAAAGACGAAGAAACCCCTTTCGAACCGAAACCGTACAAAATCGACGAAGAATCTCAGACCCCCTTGCGAAATCCTCGCGTCTCCACTCCCAGACCGGCCAAGATGGAACGCAAGGACGCTTGGTCCTTGCTTTCGAGCCTCGACAACGTTCTCGATCCCTCCGGCGACAAAACCCAAAAAACCAAACGACAAATTCTTCGACGTTTGTCACACGAATTTTCTCACTCTCCTCTCACATTCACCGAACGTTTGGTCACGATAATCGACGAATCGGAAAACGGACCGTTTACCGACGAACCTTCGGGCGTCGAATTAAGTCGAATGACCAAAGAATTTCGCAAAATGTGCAAATACATACAAGACGAATCCATGCCCGAAATGGCACCCTCGTTGTGCGCAAATTCCATTCTCGAAACTACAAAAAATCACGAAAACGAAAAAAAAACGAATTACGAAATTCCATCGACGATCTTGGAATCACCGACGGATTCGCAAACCGACGAATTTTCAACGCCGCCGTTGCGACACAACGTGAGCGTGAGAAAAATTTATCGTAAAACACCGTTGAATATTTTTAAAAAAACGCATCGCGACAACGCCGTCGTTGGTTCACCAGGTTCGCCGAACAGCACCAAAGAATTCGAATTGTTAGAAAAATTATGTCAATCGCCGGGGAAAAATTCAAAAATCTTGCCGAAGATCGATCCAAAACCTCTGCGTCGAAGTTTGTCGTCGGGAGACGTCGACGAAGCGTCGAGAGAAAATCTTCTTCGTTCCCTCGAAGACGATGATCCAACGAATTGCGAAACTTTCGACAGTCATCAAGCTTACGGTCCAAAAAAACCCGAAGTTAAACCACCGTCGTTTTATTTTCGCAATCAAAATTACGTCGCAAAAAACGTTAACGACGTTGCAGCATCTTCCACGCTTGATATGGAAACTAACGACGACGAATTGTCGAACAGTCTTTTGATGGAAAAAGAATTGCAACGTCAAAGATGTTTCGAAACGGCATTGATGATGCAAAAAATCGAAAACGAGACGAAACAAACTAACGAGGAATATCCAAAAGCGTTGAAACGTCATGGAATCGATCCTGAAAAAGCTTTGATCGAAACAATTTCGTCTTGTATGATTTATGAAAATTGCGTTTCCGGAATACGAAAAAACAAACGTTTGAACGGCAAAGAAGGTTCGAGCGTTGATTCGGGAATCGATTTACGTTCGTTCGGACGAACTTTTCAATCGTCAAAAAAATCTTGCGACGAAACAACGTCGAGAAATTCGAACAAAAACAATTGCGAGGCGACGTTGAAGAAAGAAAAATCGGAAATTAAATCCACGATTCGTTCGAACGTCGGTGGATCGACAACGGGAACGATTAAAAAAATTAATCTTCAACCGGAAACGACGAAAAAAATCAATCTTCATTCGGAAACGACGATGAACGTCAAGAAACAAAACACAGTTTTGTTGAGACGAAAATCACCGATATATTTGCGTTCCAGTGGAAAAACCGTTGGACAAACGAAATCTCCGGTTCGAAAAAGATCGTCGCCGTTGGATAAAACTCGAACGAAGACTTCCGGAATTTCGGAAAAAATTTTGTCGACGAGAAATCAGGATAAAGCGTTGATTCCGGAATTAATCGTTACAACGTCGACTCCTGGCAAGCCGAAGGATCGAACGAATTCGCAATTGACGTGCAGAAACGACAGATCACCTTCTCCGAGAAAAAATACTCCTAAATCCGTTTCACCGCGGTCGAAGACTTCCGGTTGTAATTATTCGCGCAGCTTAGCGCAAGGCTCTTCGTGGAATTCGCAATTGAGATCGCAATTGAGATCGCAACGAGCTACGAGTCCGGGAAAACGATGTTTGACTCCGTCTTTCGGTCCATCGCCGTCTTCGAAAAATTTCAACAAGGAACGAGTGCCAAAAATGACGAATTTACAAGCCGAAAATCAAGAAAATAATCCTTCATCGGCTTCTGCGAAAGCACAGGCGAGTCCTCGTTACAAATTGTTCGTCACTCCAGGACGTAACGCGACGTCGACGAGAAAACGTAAAACAAAAACTTATTTTCCGACGATGGACGCTGATATAAACGCCGAACGTCCGGAACTCGTGATGAAGAGTCTTCACGCTCCGGGATTGTTCAGATTGGGTTACAAAGGCGTTATATCGCCGGTAAACATGTACATACACGGGACCGATGTAAATTTGGTTCACAATAATCACGAGAGGAAGGACGAGATGATGTTGACGCCGAAAAAAATTTCCGCGGCCGAGGAAAAATTGCGATTCGCTCTGGGCTCGAAGGCAACGAAGAATCGAGACAGTCCGCGTCGTGGATACAAAAATTTAACGGACGAAGAGGTAATTTTTATTCAGCGTTTGAATTTTCACGAATTTAATTATTATTATTTTCGATTATTGTTATTAAATTATTATGAATTATTATTGGTATCGGATTATTATGAATTATTATTATTAAATTATTATGAATTATTATTGTTATTGGATTATTATGAATTATTATTATTATTAAATTATTATGAATTATTATCATTGCATAATTATCATGAGTCATTATTATTATTAAATTATTATGAATTATTATTATTTTTTAATTACTATGAATTATTATTATTATTCGATTATTTCAAATTATTATGAATTATTGTATTTCAAAATTATTATTAATTATTATTATTATTATTTAATTATTATTAATTATTATTAATTATTATTAATTATTATTAATTATTATTAATTATTATTATTATTATTTAATTATTATGAATTATTATTATCATTATTCAATTATTATGAATTATTATTATCATTATTCAATTATTATGAATTATTATGATTATCATTTCATTATTATGAATTATTAAGATTATCATTTCATTGTTATAAATTATTATTATTATTATTATTATTTCATTATTATGAATTATTATTATTATTATTATTTAATTATTATAAATTATTATTATTATTTAATTATTATGAATTATTATTATTTTTAAATTATTATGAATTATTATTATTTCTAAATTATTATGAATTATTATTATTATTAAATTATTATGAGTTATTATTATTATTAAATTATTATAAATCATTATTATTACCTAATGGTTATGAATTATTATTTTCATTAGATTAAATTGATTATTATTTTCTTCCGCCCTTTTTCAGGATTCCGAGACGGATGAAAACGACAAGAAGATGCGAGATCTCGGATTTGCGCTTCCGGAAGCTCGTTACGATCAACCCGCTCGTGTGCAAACGGTAATCACGTTCGTTCATTCGTGCAACCTCGATTATTCGATCGTGAACCCACGTTCTCGATATTTTCACGTGTTTTCATATATATTCTTTATGTTTTCAGGTGAACGAACGTCCGGAGACGATACGCGGCGGTCGTACGCGAGAATTGTTGAGTTCGGTGAAGAATCGTGTCGTTATTCGTCACGAGGGCAAGAGACAAGTACCTGAAAGCTGCAGCGATTCAGCTACCGATATATCCCTTCACGTCCTCAAATCGGCCGAAAAAACAAATTTTATGAGTCACAGAAAGTTTTGAGAAAACAAAAGTCGCAGCTATTTAACATTATTATTATTATTATTATTATTATTATTATTATTATTATTATTATTATTATTATTATTATTATTATAATTATTATTATTCCTAAAAAAAAATGAGATAGTATGTTTATAGAAGAGAAACAAGAGTATTGAAATATTATTTGTATACGCGGTCTTGGAACATCGCAGCGTGCATTGGCTACGGTAAAATTGTGCTTAAAATGTTAAAGACTTGATTTACAATCGAACGCAGTGTTCGTGAAGTCAGAGAATTAATTTTTTTTTTTCACGTCACCTACGATTTTATAATATTGACTGAAGAATTATGATATCGAAGGACTGAAAAACGAAGCACGGTAAGACGATTCAAACACTGGCAATTTTACTGATAACGAACATTGTTCGTTTTGACATTATTTTTATTATTTTTAACGAATATTTTTGATAAAATCGACTAACACAGTAAGCTCAACATTCCAGAGGGCCAAAAGTTCGAACGAATCCTCGACTTGGCACCACGAAAGATGAACAAAATAAATTGAATAAATGGATAAATAAATGAATAAATAAATGGATAAATGGATGAATAAACGAATAAATATGAATAAATAAATAAATCCAGAATGATGAGGCAGCTACTAGGTTCTATTACATATTTTCAAGCATTTTAATTCTCAGGTACTTTATAATCGTTGATATATGATACATTTTATCGAATAAAGTAAGCACGATGCATAATATTAATTCGTTTCTACGTTTAAACCTTAATTCCCTCTGCACTGCGTTTATTTCGATCGAAACGAGTGACGAATTCACAATCGTTTCGAAATAATATCTTATTATTTAAAATTATTTTTTATTCATACATTTTCCTCGTTATTTCATCAGTCTCGCAACGATTCACCGAAATTCGAATCAATATCGATCACGCCTTCGATTCGTCGATACCAGTCTGGGGAAAAAATGTTGAAGAAACAAAACAAAAATTGCGATGTAAACGTAAAACGACGAGGAACGATCGATCGGTACGAACACGAGTCTGAACAATGAACGATTATGAACTGTAAATAAGAATTTAAAAAAAAAAAAAAAGAACTATTGATTGCGATTCCTCGAGCAGTAAAATCAGACAGAATTGCCACAAGAATTCGTGCTCCCGCGGGCGTAGAACAATATAATGTTTTCCGAACCACGAGAGACTTATTCCGTCTTTCCGGCAATTTATCGACAAGAAAGAACGTCGAAGCGACGATTAAAATCTACGTTCTACATGGCTCAACGGTGGATTCGAGATTGCCGCTGGTTATCGACGAAATGACTCGTGGAAAAAAAAATTGAACAATATTTTTCATTGTTTCTACGGTTGACAGAAACGTGCCGTGCGCCAAACTTTCAATAAACCCTCGGGTTCCGTCACGGTTCGCGCGTCGCTCGTTCTTATCGTTAACGCGCAAATGCTTATCAGGAGCGTGACTAGGTTAATGAGAGCGTGGGACGTCCGGTACCTTTCAATGAAACATTGTGTGTATTTTATTTTTATTTTTATTTTTATTGTTTTATTTAATTTGTATTTTATTGTTTCTTCTTCTTTTCAATGTGTCGCAATTATCGTTGATGCAGTGATCATGCGACCGAGATAAGCGGTTAGGCAAATGAAAAAAAAAAATTGAACCGTTTGTTTCAATTGCGACTCGGTTATTTTTATTTTTATTTCATTTTAATATTATTTTTATTTTATTATTTTATTTTTAATTTTTTTTTCTTATTTCAATTATTGTTGTAATTATTCCTGATTCCGAGAAAAACTTGGGCGGAAAAAGTTGGGTGATGAAAAATTTAAAAAGAATTTGATTATCTGTTCCAATTGCGACCAATTGCGACTTATTTTGATTTTTATTTCATTTTAATATTATTTTTATTTTATTACTATTTTTTTTTTCATTTTTTTTTTTTTTTTCAATTTTTTTTTGTAATCATTCCTGATCCAGTGACCGTCCGACCGAGAAAAACGGTTGGGCAATGAAAAATTCAAGAAGAATTGGAGCATTTGTTCCAATTTCGACTCGGCATTGTTTCATCGGTGTCGCTAATCAATCATGCGGCAATGATAAAACCCGTAAACGTTTTTCGAAGTTCTCGCGCTCGTTGGCCTCGCGCCGGTGGCTTTTGACGGTCGACGCTCCTGGAAAGCGGTGTGCAAAGCCGGCGAATGAATCGGTGAGGTCGTTTACGCGTCTCGAGTGAAAACTTGCGCATGGCACGCAACTTGTCCGAGTTGCACACGTTGCGCCGCGAATTCGTTGAGGCGGGGAACGATCAATAAATTCGAGCGCCGGACGCTGACGGTATCAAACCGATCCCAAACGCCCAGTACGCGCGATAACTTGACGTTCACGAGTGTTACGTAAATCAGACGGAAACGACGAAAATGCCGGGCCCCTGTGGAGACAAGTGCAAAGGTAAGAATTATTTCCGTTCGTCGATTGTTGCACTGCATCATTTTGTTAAATCATTATTATTGTGGACAATTATCGTATTATGTTTCATTGTTTTTTATGAACGATTATTCTACTACGCGGAGTGTTCAAAATTAATTGGTCGTGATGGGTGTAATTTTTTTTAGTGGTTTGAATTTTTGCAGTGTGTAAATTTTGATTTTTCAAATTTCATTCTCGATACGGTGGCCAAATTTTGATCGACATGTTCATAATACTGACAATTATTGTATTATATTTTGTTATATTATTCATTATTATTATTCCATACAATTGTAATATTATATTATTATCGTGAACGATTATTTTACTGCATTTTGTTTTGAAATAATTATATTTTCTCGGTCGTGATTGTTATAATTTTTTTAAATGATTCTGATTATGAAAAAATAAAATGTAATTCCTTCGTTGAACCAATAGCTGAATGTTTGCCGATATGTTTTACATTTAATGTCACCATTTATTGACCAATGGTGGGAAATAATTTCACTGTAAAATCTATGGGGAGTCGAGACAGACCAATTATTATTATTATTATCATTATTATTGTTATTATTATTTTTAATTAATTTTCGCTAAGAATATACGACAATTGTTCTTGGGAAAATTGATTTTTGCATTGGCCGTTCTCCTGGATTTTCCGGCCGATGTACTCTCATAGAATTTAGAATCACGCTCAACTTGCGACTTCCGTGTGTGAATCATTACAGAACAGCTAATTCGTTGTTAGGGACGTGCACGACTCGCACTCAACGTTCTGAACCGTCAATTGATGATAATTTAACCGATGTGACGGACCCCTGGTATTTTTTTTTCGCTTCTTTTACCGTCTGTCTATCCGTACTGAGTCTCATGCACCGGGTGTCGCGTTATCGAACATGATTTTCGTTTATTGAACTCAAAACGTTAATTCTCTTTTTTCAGAAACCTGCAAGGATACCTGCAAATGCGGAGACAATTGCAAATGCTGCGACGATGGTTGCGGAGGTACGTAAAAAATTTATTTGCAATCCGTCGAATCGAGTAAATGACGCCAAAAATTTGTAAAAGTTTATTTTCTTATCGTACCGAAAAACAACTCAAAGCTTGGAAGTACATCTACTATATTTTTATTATATATTTAATATTTTTTTCCATTCTTTTCGATTGCGATAACTATTATTGTCCCACGACATTATGTGATTTTTAATTATTTAATTATTCGCTTACAGATAAGTGCACCTGCAAGGCCGGTGGCACCTGCCACTGCAAGTCATGCGACTGCAAGTGAAGAAACTCTTCCTGACCAATGAAAATCCGCGAACCATGGCTTCAATGGCTCAATCCATCACACCGTAGAATATTAGATCAAACGACGGAAAACAATTGTATTATTGGGCTATTGTCTAATGTTTTGATTATGACTTAAGTACTCGCAGGAAAAAAATCAGCAAATAATAAGCGAAACGATGAAACAATTGAGATTGCGTATTTATATTGCATAAAACATGAATTTGCTACCGAACGAATTTAATCGTCCATTAGGGCGAAAAATGAAGGAAAGGAGATATAATGAAATAAAAAATCTGCGTTATACAAACTAATATATGTTTTTCTGGCTCTTCTTTATTAAAAAAAAAAAGTATCCTGAATTCTTGAGAATTTCGTTAACAGAAAAAATGTGGCTGTTGTGTTGATGGCATAATTTACAAGTGAGAGGAATTCGACTGCGATTTTCAGTAATAATCGTTTTATTTCTTTTATATATCATCCATAAAAACCTGTCGCGTCACAATTTATCAGAATATTGATCATTTATCTATCTGCTATCTACGTCGAATTATCAAAATAATCTTTCGTCCATGGAAGAACGATCGAAGAACCATAATATAATTGCGACAATTTTTTTTTATCGTTATACGGCTGATATCATAAATAAAGATGTCGATTCGTTGCGATACGAAAAATAATCAACTCGACCTTGCCAACGTGAATTAATTATAACAATTTCGTTCGTTATAAATTTATCCGCGCGGGGAATAAGTTGAAGATTGCAACAATCGACGGAAATTGCAATTACACAAGCATGCCGAATTCAAAGTGGCTCGGAAACGGAAAGCTACTCTAATTAGCAATTAGTCTTTTAATTCATCGTAAATTGAGTAATATTACAGTCATAGTTTACGGGCGATGCTCATTACGAAAAACATTGGTACTCGAAAATTTTTAATTTCGGAGAACTGGTCGAAAAAATATTCTTTTACTGATGTAGTTGTAAAAAGTTTTGATTCAAAATTACGTGGTTTGTAAAATTTGAGTCAACGAGAGTTCTCGATTTTATCACTAGCCTTGCTATCATCGTCATTCTCTGGACTGAAGTAAATAATTGTTTGCGACGCAGCGAAGTACAGAATGAATAGACAACAATTTCAGCCAATCGAATGAATTTTAGATAAGTAATTGAAGGGAGATATGAAAGGAAAAATCGCAGGAAGCCGATATCAAATGATTTGATTGCGGGAAACCAATTAATTTGGTTTGGTCGTATCACTCGCGTTTTTGGGCATTCGTGGGGCAAATGGCGAGTGATTACTTCCAGGGATATTTCTCTCAACCTTGGGAATATTTCGTCAGCCTTGATAGACGCCGGTCGCCACGCGCGTACCGCCATTTTGATCTCGAATCTGGACACCTGTTGCGTGCAACTCACAGCACTTGCTCCTGATTACCGATAGTAGGTTCTGGCTCGGCATTCCATCCCTCAACGTCTCATCTTACCAGCTAGCCAAACACGAGGTATCGTCGCGTGTTGCATGTGTGCAGCGATATAGCGTCACGTTATCGGTATCACGACGCCATTGCTGCATCGATACCGTGTATAGCTCGCGTGTAAAATCAGTATAACCACGAGAAAACGAAGACGTCGCTCGGATCAGGATAATTTCCGACGTTGGGTCGAGATAAATCTCGACAATTTTCTCAATGGGCAACGGGGATCATTCCGACCATGGTACGTATATCCTCCATGATCCCGAACATGGAACGAAGAAACATAATTACCGCCCTTAACCCTTCTACGTCACACTGGGTAAAATCCATCCATCGATCAACCGACGACCGGCGGTTTTTCTTTCCGTTTTTATCTCTTGATGAATTTTTTTCAACACGTTGCCATTTTATTTCTCCCAAATAAACTTTACGTACATCATCTAGATAGTTCGAAGCATGTTCAGTAATTTTTTTCAACCACTTCGGACGGATAGTTCGCCAATAATCGTTTTTTGAAAACTGACTGGGTGGAATTCACCTCTGTGATGGCCGTGGTATTATTTCGTCCACGGTGGAGGGTTAATTTCCGGCCAGCTGCGTTGTCTGTGTTAAATTGAGTCGGATGTTGCGTGTTTTATGTTCTTTCTTCTCTTTCAGAGAATTATCTCATTATTTTTATAAATTCTTATTATCTATTTTCAACTGTAATACATTTTTGTTCTCATAAAAATTGGTCTTTCATGCGATCTTGCGGCTTCGCGGTGAACTTTCGACGCTAGAAAATAATCTTCGGCACGTGTTTAGCGGTAATGATGTTTTTTCACAACTACGGGAGATTGTGTTCGCTTTCACAATCGTAAACCAAGGCTTCGCAGAGCCATAAACTGTAGGAAGTTTCGACGGTCGGCCATTTGCGGCGGTAAGGATAACTCGTTTTCGTCCGGAACGTTGTGTGTCTTGGTCTTGTTATCGGTGCCACTACGAAAACTCTGGAGGAAATGATGCGGGTTGTTCGGAGGGAGGTGGGGAGGGGGGGGGGGGGGGTATGGCGCGAGGGAGAACGAAAACATTTTGGACCCTTGCCAAAATTTCGTGGCAACACACACACACACACACACACACACGCGCGCGCCTCCACCCGAACGACTCGTTGTCAGACCGCATACGCTGTTGAAACCAATTAGTTCTCACCGACTCGTTATCGCTTCGTTCAATCAATTGATAAGAATGAAATTTATAATTCGAAATCTTTATTTCCTTGATTGCGATTGGGAAATAAATCATTCAATGATGGTAAAATTCGTTCTAAAATCTCAATATGTTCGCTAAAAAAAATGAGAATAAAATAAAAAAACTTATAGTGGTGTTTTGGGAATGATTAATCGACGGCGTTATCATTCGTTGGGGTCTATCGATAGAATCATTGGTAATGTAATGATTAACGTTATAGATTTCGCAGGTATCGTCCCGGGCTTCGCAAGTAACCGTTGTGGGTTTTGAGAGAACAATTATTAATCGCTAACGACGTTGGCCCAATGCTCCCCTCTGCAGTCGTTTACTTGCTCTTGTGCCTTCCTGAGAAAGTCCAATTTATTCGCTCAAAGGCAAATGGAATTCCAATAGTCAAGCACATATAGCACAAATGGGTTCTTCGTAGACTTTCCCTAGACGAACTTTTCCATGATGACGGTGGATGGTGAATAATGGATTTCTTCGTTATGCCACGGCTTGTCCTCTCTTTCTCTCTCTCTCTCTCTCTCTCTCTCTTTTTTCCTCATTCTTCCTCTCTCTCTCTCTCTCTCTTTCTTTCTTTCTTTCTTTCTTTCTTTCTCCCTACCTTCCTCCCTCTCTCTCTCTCACTCTCTTTCTTTCTCAATCAATCAATCTCTCTCTTCTTCGATGACTCGAATTCATTTAAAAAGACTCTCAAGACACTCGCCAACACACGTCCCACTTCATCATTTCATCGACAACTCGCAACACAGACGACGACAAATACGACGGTCGCATTTTTACTTTCGTTTGAGTAAACGAGAAATTCATTTCACGACCACAAGTTTTTCTTATATCGAGAAACCGAAAGTACCTCGTCGGCCCATCGGGTGGTAGCAAGACCTTAAAAACGACGGGGCAGGGAGGGGAGAATATCATCTGATCCAATCTTGATTTCTTATCTCTACCGGTTGCTTCATTTTTTTTTGTTCAACTCCGATCGACGTTCATTGAATTATCATTCTGGGAATGAAATTCAGAGCTAGGGAAAGAAAATAAAATATATTGGTAAAGAATTTAAAGGTTTGGGTTCGATCTGTGCTCTCCAATAGTTCGAGAGCAGAGAGAAGAGCGTAGGGAGAGGAGAGAGGGAGAGGCAGACTCGAGTGGACTCGAGCTTGAGTGTTTCGTTCTTCTTTTGAAAAATAAGCCAAGCGTAAATGCTGAGAAAAACAGGACAGTTCTCACACAGGACAGGGGAGGATTCTTGCGGGTTTCCATGGACACCGGGAATGAGGTATGAGCCTCGTTTGTTCTCGGTGGAAAAAAAACGAATCTCGACGATAGGAGCAGCATAAGATAGAAAAAGAGAGAGACAGAGAGGGAGAGAGAGAGAGAGAGAGAGAGAGATCGAAAGAAAGATGGACAGAGGAAAAAGCTTAGCTTTATCGGCTACGGAGAATCAGAAGAGTAGATGTAATCATTGCACGATTTTCGTCGATTCTGTCCTCACCGTACCTTCGTTGTAAATTCTGCGTTTATTTTTCGTTCCATTGAATTCCACTCCGCGAACGAAGCTCTCAATAATTCACAGGTATCTGTACACAATGAAATTTCAACACGACGTCGAAGTTTCCTGCGGCAAAATTTCCGTTCGGTATTCAGTGTTTCAATAAACAAAAAGATAAAACAATCGTGACTCGGCACTCGGCGGTTTAACGAAACAAGCTTCGTTTTATCGAAGATTATAATATTTCTATTTTATTCAGACGCGAAGCTCAATGTTTTACAGTTAACGTGCTTATCTTGCACTCGATTTTTTTTGTGACCGAGGAACGGAAAAAAAAGTACTCCTAAGTGCGAGGGTGAAAAAAACCGAAAAATTGTTTCCACAGATTCGCGATGTTACTAAGAAAATCCAAATGGATTATAATTATCGCTGCATTTCGATCTTGCTTTTCGGGGTTTTTTGGTGGCTAAAGATCAGATACGAGTCTCTCCGGAATCTGCGTTTTCGCTGTCGCTGTTGACGCGATAATTTCTCGATTTTATCGCCATTGAGCATTTTCTTCTTTCGCACGTGACGTAAGAATCGTCGAAATCGTACGTTGGAACGCGCAAGCTCGGGCTTTTGACGCGATTGCAGTGGTCGTGAGTCCTTCGGTTCTCCTCGATCTCGTCGTCCGTGAGGGAAGATCGAAGGTCGTCCTTTGGGCTTTCCAATTGACACCTGCTGCAACAATTCAGATGAAAGCGATCAAACGATGGTTATTATGGAAATATTTTGGGCAAAAAATTACCAGTGGGATACCATCGAGTGTTAAATTGTAAAATAAATATTTCATTTGATATTCCGAGATGAGCAGTAGTAATAATAATGATAATAATTATTTATAATTTGATTAATAATAATAACAATAATAATAACAATGAAAATGTTATGATTATATTTTATATAATTATGATATTATTGAATTATAATTATTATTGCAAATTTACTATCATGTATGATCAATGGATAACATTATTTCTGAATTTCACGTATATGTCATTCTTTATTTGTAAAACGCTACATATGGCAGTTCAATTATGTTTATTTTCTTTTTAATTTGCCAATTACTTATTTCAATTGATTGCAATTACATAGCTCTGATAAATGCTGCGAAACGGCATTATTGAAAACCCCGAAACTATTTTTTTTTTCGAATATTGGAGTGATAATAATTGACGACGATTGACTCACTTGAAGGTCCGTTTATTGGAATAGAGACTCCGAACTCTTACGATCTGAGAATTTCTGAAGGAACTGCATCGACTCATGCCCATTTCTCTCATGCTGCTCACATCCGCTTCCGTATTGAGATGATTATTGATGGCCGGCGAACAGCATAATGTCTCTTTGAAAGCGTTTCTGTACTTCGCGCTCATGACGTTGTACAGTATGGGATTGATCGTCGTGCTGAAGTAGTAGAGAGAACCCCCGAGTGGATAGAGCCACTCGTTTATCGCCCCGAAAGTGTTTCTCGGCACGTAAACGTAGAGCAATCGTTGAGCGTGAAACGGTGCCCAACAAATGAAGAAAGTTATCACTACTGCACCTTTGAAATTATAAAAACATAAAATACCGTCAGTTTTCTTACCCTAATTTCCGTAGAAAAAATAAGATAATGTTCTGAAAACGATTTGTGTAATAGTTTGCGAAACGGAGATCCTTGGATCGTGTATTAATTAATTTTTTTCGGATCGAATGCCAGCTAGAAATTGTAACTCGACGACTTATGTGATTACAAATTTCAGGGAAAATTGGAAATTCGCGTGCAACTTCATCCCGGAATTTTGGATTATACAGTGAGAGAAATAGGAACGCAATTGGTTGTGTCCGAGTTTGTGGGCTGCAGAGGTCGCTCTTGAAATATTACATTCAATACATCATGATAACGAAATAAAACTTGCAAATATTGCTATTTATTTGGAATACAATCAATAATTTCGAATCGTGAACTCCAAAGTATCAAACGAAAATCTTCTAAACCGGTAGATTAAGAATATTTAATTTTCCTCTTGTAATTTTCGTCTGATTCAATATTGAGTTGTCGATCAATGCCGATCTACGTCACGACTATCGTGTGTTTCTGGACCGAACGTAGCCTTGCATTGCGAAACGTTGCAGCAGTCGCGTAACGTCATACAACAAAGTTTGCGGATTAGTTAAGAGTGGCGTTGCGAATTTCCGTCTACCGCGTTCTGCGACGTGCAGCTGGATGTATCGAATTCCCACTGGGATGGATATCCGTTTCAAGCGTTGGTTACTTCGACTATAATGCAGTTTCGAATGCATAGAAATGCCAACTTGGCGGGCTGCGTATCTATGTACGGTTATCGATGATTTACTTCGACTTTCGTGAAGTTTAGAAGTTACGAAATTATCGCCGATCAATAAAACCGGTTGATTTTCGAAAAGAAAACATTATTTGACTGAGATATTGAGTTATGCTTTTGAGGCTGTCTCATGGGCGGAATTATTTATTATCTACCGTTTGTTGTAAAGTTTTTTTTTTGGGAAATTCTTCATTATTCATTTTTTTCGTGCATATATTATATTACAAGTTATTTAGTATTTATTATTCATTATTTGTTATAAAATCTATGAATGTTTCCATTTGGAGCTATCGATATCTTCGTCTACTTACTGAGCATTCTTATGATGGCCTTGCGCGATTGCGACCGTCTCGTTTCACCGTGAATTGTGCCGTCTATCCTGTGTCCGAGTGTCGTGCTTTGTATGGTCAGACCCATGTGAACGTACAGCCACATTATTATCACCATGGGACCGAGAAAAAATATCAGGCAGCTCATCTCGTAGAGCGGAAAATGTGGCATATTGAACATCGCGCAGACTGCCGAATTTCTCGAGATATTTATCGAGCCTGAGGAATGGATAGAGTTGCGAATGTTTTCGTTTATTACCAGCCCATCATCGTACTATTTACTTTGCTAATCTCATATTATTTAATACATAATTAATTAATTAATAATAATAATAATGATATAATAATTTAATTATTTTATGATAATAATAATAATACTTATTATTAATAATTATATCATAATAATAATAATAATAAGTATTATTAATAATAATAATAAGTACAATAATAATAATAATAAGTATTATTATTATTATTTTACATTTATTATTAATTATTAATTTAATTATTCATCACTAACTCATTATTCTATTTTATTTTTGGAGACCGCTAGACTCTATATTTTCAGGAAAAATAATAAGTTTTAAAGGAAAAACGTATTGTTCTCACAATCCATTTTTTATTAAATTATGATGAGAAAAGATCGTGTAAGATTATATGCTAGAGACGGTAGCAAAAGGTTCATGCAAAATTTCATCTAGCTCCGTTAAGACAGCGTTAAAGGTAAAATACCACAAGCACGATGACGTCGGGAAGACGTTGAACGATAAATGTAACAAGTATAATCACCCGGAGGCCACTCGACGTAGTTCACGTCGGTGTAAGCGAAGAAAGGCACCGCGAAAACGGAAGCTATCATCCATGCAGCGATTATGATGAAAATGTGACGCTTCAAACCGCTCATGACGTAGAGACGCAGGGGATGACAGATGGCCAAATATCTCTCCAACGAGAACGCCACTATCGTCAATACCGATACGTAAGAAGACCTTGAAAGACACGACGGCGATAACGTTGATTTTGAATCGATTCAGTTCGATTCAGGCTTATTAGCCTGGCGATGGTGTTTATTTTTTTTTCTTGGTTTATTGATCTGCATGGATTGCATTGCATTACTCACATTTCGGATACGAAAGCTCGTCCCTTGCAGGCGATGGAGCCCAGCTCCCATGGATATTGTTGCCAAAAGACCCACAGCTCGTTGGGCAAACCTGGTAAACGAAAAAGACTCATTGTTCTATGGGCGCATGTATATTAGGGTGGTTTTTCTGTCGATTGGGATGAGTTCAAACAATGATAGCTGAATAAAGTTTTGATCAATTACTAAAAATCTATTAAAACATAAGTATAATAAATGAAATCCTATATAAATAATTAGAAACCCTATGTACAATAATAGTAGAGATGATGAGAATGCCTATCCCGATTCCACAATTTCGTCAGATTCTTCAAATGGTTCTCACAAAAAAAAAAAACATCGACCGGACTTTATGGGGTCCAATGGACCTGTACACGATTTTCTCACGAAGAAAGTGTACAAACGGAGGGATAGACATATATATATATCTATATGTACGTATATTATCGCACACCATGGATGGTAAAATGAGGTCTCGAAGAAAACGTCGTCCGATAAAAGCCCAATAAAAGCGAAAAAAAGAAAAATGTAATACGGTCGGAGCATTCGCCAAGGTCTCAGATATTTCTGAGAGCGAGAATGTGAAATGCAATTGACACGCACCATTGCCGAGTCCCTCTCGTTCCTAATATATTCGGCCGTTAATGGATTCGATATTGAATTGCCACGGAGTAGACGCATCCTTGAAATGCCACAATTTATTATTGACAATCAATTTCATTCGGCATTTCAGTCGTAGTAATAGCGAAAAACGTTTATTGCCAATATGGTATATTTATTTTATATTTGATGTAGCCAGAGGGCCATCGATCGAAGTCCTTTAGCCCAGGATTCTTTGGTATTTGTGATTCATCTTTGATTTATTTCTCTTTGCAAATATTTCTTCATGTGGATTTTTGACAAAATGGTCGGTTTGACTATGTCTACCGACACAGATCCGAGGATTGTTTGTTCGAAGGTCCAACTCAGCCCATCGACGCTAAATATATATATATATTTATGTGTAATCAATAAATCAGATTAACACTGCTCCAGCCAAATAGTCAGTCCGGCACTGTTTTCTCGCCTCTCGTGGATATTTCCAAAGTGTTGCTATAAATCACTCTCGCGGTGGATCTTGAAGCGTCTTTCGGATTTTTTTACGAGTATTTTGCACAATCATATTATAGACACTATATCTATTTACTTTGATTCACGAATAAATTAATTAGAGTTCATTCAATCCTTATAAATAATTCAATAAATTTTATTACGACGATATATATACAAGATCGACATAAACGTCCTTATGGTCCTTATCCGAGTCCTCTGACCGACTCTGACCGACAATTCTCTTTTTCATTTACGTTCCATTTCCGAACAAAGTTTTTTTCTCGTTGCTTAGTAACGAGCCGCTTCGCAACCCATCTTAATAAACTATATTTTTTGCCAACAATATCGAAGTTCAACAGCGCAATTACATCGCGTGTGGTCCGTATCTGTCCTTCGTAGTTCATAAAGCAAAAAAAAAACGTCTAGCCTGCGTGACGCAGCATCCGTAGCTGCGGTCCAGTTTCGATATGCAATAACGAAAAAATTTCGTCGAGTACCACACAACGCTTCTACTGACATTTACGCGATATTTTCCCATCGTTCGTTTCGATCGAGTCTCGTGTTTACGATAGTTTCGGAATTTCTCCGAACGTTTCGTACCAATGCTCGAAGCAGTGGACGAGATTGAGTAGATGGGATGGGAACGAATTCGCTGGTAGACCGAAAAGTTTATTAAGAGACGATATAAAAAATAGCACTATCTAGATATGTCGATCATATCGATTTCTCTTTGTTTTATATATTTTTTTTTGAGCAGCGACGTTTTTATTGATTTAATTCGTCGTGGGTCTGTTTCAGATTTCTACGAGAGCGAGAGCTGAAGCCTTCCAGAGCGTTGTTCTGCGACGTCGTTGATTTTTCAGCAGAAAAACGAGAACGGTTGACTGGGGAAATCTAGAAAGCAGTCAACTGTTCTCATAGTTCACATGAGAATTCAATTATTGCTGCAAACACTGCTCTACAGTTTCCATTACCGACCGAACAGCAGCACGTCGTTTTGAGGTATCACAATCATGACATAATGGACTGCACTCCAGCAGTCGGGCGTCTGCTACACGTGCTGGGCTTATCATAGTCGTTGCTCACTGAATAAGATAAATGATGATATGATATAAGTTACTCGAGAGATTGATGACGGTTCTCCACAAACCAGGTGTAGGAACAAGTGTCGGCTAGATCGTAAAAGAAATGTGCAGTAGAATGTAAATAAAAATTTGAAACATTTTGAAGATTTGATTTGATTTAAATTTGAAAGATTTGATTAGATTTCTTGAATGGTGTCAAGTTCAACTGGATTTGCTGTTTGAATAATATTCCGAAATTTATGAGCTTAATGCTTTATAAATGATAAACACGCACCCATCTATTATCTATATCATGTATCACATATTATAGATTTTTATCAGAGAAATAACCTTAAATAGACAAATTGTTTTGGTTCCCTAAATTTTCTCTCATTATTATCAATTTTCAAAATATAGACAAATAATAATAATGATTATTATTATTATTTAATAATAATAATAATAATAATATAATAATAATAATAATAATAATGATTATTATTATTATTTGTCTATTTTTTGAGAATTAATAATAATAATAATTATTATTACTATTCGATACTAATGCATTATTTTATTTCATTTTATTCTTGCGAATCGCGGGTTTAACACGAAAAATGATACATTTCTGTGATTACTCAGAATATACGAATTTTCGTGACTCCCAAGATTCTCTCCAATAAGTAGGAAAATCCGGAACAAATGTGACGCACCTGTTCACGATATTCGGTCCAATGGTTGGGATATCAGGTGCTGACCTAATCTCGTTAGCAGCTTTACGAGCTCCGCGAATCCCACGGTACTATCTAAATACGAAGGTATACACGTAATACGGAAAATACAGCGAAGAAGTTGCTATAAAAATAAATGCGACGTTTGCGGGCATCTGCAGCGGAACTCGCTTGTTGTGTTACATTTTATTTTCGCATTTCTTTATATGGAAAAAGATACGAATGGAGTCTGCCAATCTTCTTTGCAATCGTTTCCTGCGTTCCCCACACGGAAAAACATGTTACATTTATTTCCTTCGTGAAAATAGTTTTTGAAAAAAAATGTATCATACATATTACGCGTAGCTGTTGGATACATTCATGAAGTGACACATACGTTTCCATTCGAACAAAATTCGCACTTGATGCGTATTTTTCGTGACAGACTTTTATTAATGCAGTGCATGGAAATATTTTCCTTTCGCATTGGTTGTCGATCAAAACGCAGGGCTGAAAGGAGACAATCGGAGGGAGAGAATGTTGGAGGCGCTGTCATGACAATACCAGACAGACGAGAATAAATGAATGAATGAATAAATGAATAAGCAAATAAATAAATCAATAAATAAATAGATAAATAAATAAATAAATAAATAAATAAATAAATAAATAAATAAATAAATAAATAAATAAATAAATAAATAAATAAATAAATAAATAAATAAATAAATAAATAAATAAATAAATAAATAAATAAATAAATAAATAAATAAATAAATAAATAAATAAATAAATAAATAAATAAATAAATAAATAAATAAATAAATAAATAAATAAATAAATAAATAAATAAATAAATAAATAAATAAATAAATAAATAAATAAATAAATAAATAAATAAATAAATAAATAAATAAATAAATAAATAAATAAATAAATAAATAAATAAATAAATAAATAAATAAATAAATAAATAAATAAATAAATAAATATATAAATAAATAAATAAATAAATAAATAAATAAATAAATAAATAAATAAATAAATAAATAAATAAATAAATAAATACATAAATACATAAATGAATAAATTAATAAATGGATAAATAAATAAATAAACG
The DNA here is from genome assembly GCA_963971145.1 of Sussaba pulchella. Classification (NCBI taxonomy): domain Eukaryota; kingdom Metazoa; phylum Arthropoda; class Insecta; order Hymenoptera; family Ichneumonidae; genus Sussaba; species Sussaba pulchella. Next base: position 16,759,405 of record OZ020166.1, read on the forward strand.
TTCTAGTAAAAGCAGAATGTTGCACCTCATCCTCACATTCCCAGTGGAAGAGATTTGTTATCGGAATGTCAACCTAAATGGGTTTTCGGAGGAGGAGCCGATGGGGGAGGGGGTGGCATCGAATACAAGAGCGACCCATACTCGTAGTACAGTCCCACTCGGGACTAATATTTTTTATTCCGTTTGAAAATTCTTAATTCGAACTGCGACGTAAAATAAACGCCTACAAAGTATCTCGTTAAAGTGGGTCATAGCGAAGATCATGTAATTGCAGAGAAACTCCCTCTTCCTCTTCCCCCTCGCCCTGACACGGACTCCACCTTTACATTATTAATATTTCGATAAGACCCAGAAAAGCCACCTGGACTTTCCTAACGATTGTTTCGGTAGGGTGAAAGCTGCTGTGCTTTAAATTTTCCGTAGAGTTCTAACCCATGAGTTACTGTGCCATTTAACCTACTAGATCTTCACATCCCATACGAAAAGACTCGTTCAAAGCCTTGTCCGTTGTGCGACAAGTATCGAATTAACTCGACATCACACCGGGCTGTGACGGCAGACTTGATAAATCTCACAGCGGGTGTAGCGTGTGGTAGGTCGCGCGGAATTTTGGTAGACATAGCCACAGCTGACAATGAGTGCTGAACGCTGCGAGCGAGTATCTACGGTCGTTTCCGTAAAATCGCGTTTCTCACGAGCTTCGCGGAGGAGCTATTGTGTTACGAGGGAAACGATTTCCCAACCGGGGATTCGTTTCATGAACACTCACTTGAAATACTTTCTTTACCGAATGATCGTGGATTATTATTATTTCGAAGTATCAGAATTGATCATAGAACAACAGTTTATCTGAATTCTTTATTACTATTGGAGAAATGGAGAAAGTTTGACAGTCGTAAATTCATCTGATTTATTTATGATTATTAGAAAAATGTGAAAATTTTGATTGTCGTAAAATTCATCTGATTTAATTATAATTATTGGAAGAATGTGAAAATTTCGATTGTCAAATTTATCTAAATTATTTATAATTATTGGGGGAATGTGTAATTTTAATTGTGTGTTTAATTTTAATATTAATCATAGTTTTCGAGTACATTTTCATTGAATGAATGCCCATCGCTGCCCCGCAATCACCCTAACTTCGTGCACTTGCAGGAAGCATTAGCTGCACTTAATAAGACTTCTGCCTTTGAACACCTGGCTTGTTTGAATCGATCGCTGGTACTTCGTACCATCGCGCTCCGTCGCGGATTTCGCGGGTCCGAGTTTCACATACGCGACTGTACGAAGAATCGACTGTACCAGCATCTTTCCTTTGTCTCATATTCGTCCCCGATGTCGTAAAGGTAACGACGTGACACGCATAAATTTGAACGATTCTTCGTTGTCGTTAAAGATTACAGAGAACTCGACTACGGTAGATTCGGTAAGCAAATACATTGAATCAATTTTCCTTTTCTTCTGAATAAACAACGTCAAAGCTTCAAATAAAAATGTAACAGTGAGCTCGAATTACCTGCGCGTACTTATTCTCATTACCACTGACAGACTCGTGAATTTTCGTCATCGACAAAATACAACCTTCTTCTGCCAACTCTTGTTGTGTTCAATTCATTTTCTTGAATCAATCATTGAAATTATGATATATCTTTCTTATTTTCTTTACCGCATCCACGGATGAGAATTTATTTAATAAAAAGTTATTTAAAATACTTTTCACACGAAATATTTATGATTAATTATCACGCGACAACTCGAATTTTCACATTTATGCAATAATTATTGACAATTCAGTCGATTTATTGTCTACCAACGGATGCTGATATTCGATAAGACTTCCAATCGAGGATCATTCAACAATAAAAATATTTCAAATACATTTTTATTAAAAAAATTCTTCATCCCAAGTATCGAGTTTCCTTCAGCACAGACCGTCCGCGCGATTCAGTAGAATATCCCCGTTTTGGTCAGACGCAACCCCTTTTACGATTAAAAATCCCATAGTCTGGAAAATTCAAAGCACCCAGCCAGCTTTAGCTTCTCTAGCTTCGAACTTCAAAATTGTGAGATAAAATTTGAGCAAGAACGAACGTACGTTGCTTGGAATTTCTCCGAAGTACTTCACCAAAGCGCACGTAGAGTGGTCGATAGTGAAGCATATATCCCACGGGACATTGCCAAGCCGTGTGTTTCGAGCCACGGGCGAGGAGGGAGGGTCATCATTCCAAAATCGGGAGATTCTCCAGAGATTCATAGTCGGGTGGTACAGCGTAATAGATTGCGAGTAGTGGGTCAGCGAAGGGCCACCGCAGTCGTCAAGCATAAATGTTAATTGCTGTTGCGAACGACTGAAGTGCCGGAGTCTGCGATATCGTCGACCCCGACGTATCGTTCATTTTGATTTATAATTATTGTTTTATTTTGATTTATTGCTGTGCGTCCTGCGATGGAAAACCCTTGTACCGATGGAATTCAATTCTTATCGCTCGATAAATACCGAGAAAACAATCGCGGGGGTGTAGAATCGAGTCTGAAGGCGACATTGGCCGTCATTGGCAGATGCTAATAGAGACTGGGACCGAATTGCAATTAGCCACACGGTAGAGCAATGAAAACAGTCTACTCTCGTTCGAGTTTGATTTATCGTGATCGATATCATTTTCAATATCGTGTTTTCCGGATATTTCTTTCGAGGAATTCGATATTTAAAACGTATAATTTGAAGTGTAATTTTTTGAAGTAATATGATATAATTAATTAATCGATTAAATATAATAAGTATTTGAGCCGTAGAAAAAAAATTACACAATCATCGTATTTTCTCTGACAACAGCAATATTAAACGATAAATGAAATCTCACCCAGTATGAGAAGCAACAGATCCGACACTGCGAGATTAAACAGATAATGGTTTGTAGCCGTTTGCATCGCCGCATTTCTCACGATGACGAGACAAGTGACCGCATTGCCGAACACACCGGTAACGAAGATCATCGCGTAAATCACGGTTATCGGTAAGACGAGTTTGAGCGGCAAATGTTTGGGTCCCAACATTATTTCCAAATATTCCTCCTCGGTGAAGTTTCGGTATTCGGTGAAATTGATCATTGGCTCGGACAATTTGTCCACGTCCTCCATAATTGTTTGATTTCGATTATCCAACGCGAAAAATCATTTTACCGTGCGATCTATGAAAACATTAATCGTAGCTTTACATGCTCCATTTGCCGTACGCGTCCGGACCACTCATCGGTGATTAATGCATTTTTTTTTACATTCATCGGCAACGCGCTCTCGAAGGGATTTAAATGGTTAATTAACCATTTTTATACAGCGAAAATTTCATCAACCTATCACTTATTATTATTATTAATATTATTATTATTATTATTGTTATTTTTAATATTATTGTTATTTTTAATATTATTGTTATTATTATTATTATTATTATTATTATTATTATTATTATTATTATTATTATTATTATTATTATTATTATTATTATTATTATTATTATTATTATTATTATTATTATTATTATTATTATTATTATTATTATTATTATTATTATTATTATTATTATTATTATTATTATTATTATTATTATTATTATTATTATTATTATTATTATTATTATTATTATTATTATTATTATTATTATTATTATTATTATTATTATTATTTATTTATTTCAACGGGACGCATTATTATTATTATTATTATTTAAAAAATAAAAATTCACTAAAATAATCCACAATAAACCTCGTGGTTGCGCTTTAACAGTCCCGAAAGCACTCGGAAGAGATTCTTTTGTAGAAAAAATATTGATATATTTATTCGGTAAAACGAGGCTGCGATCGCGTTATTGATTCTCCATATGGACTTGCACTCGTGGAAATGAAAATTTTTGACATGGACAGCCGCGATCGTTCAAGCACGTACGTTTTTAATATCCCGCGGATTCAAAATCGTTGTTCAGAAACGCACGCGGGTTCCAGTCCCGCGAACGAGTGGCGGAAACACCGATGCCGCGCCGGTTTGCACCCTTCGGGAGCTACCACCGTCGCGAATTCCGTCCACCACGCATCCAACCGACCCCACGAAGCACGGGCTGCCGTGTTCGCTGCTCGACCCATCTGTGGATGAACGGAGCCCGCTGGACCAGATCGTATCATCAGCGAAGATAACACGTGAAAATGGAATCGGCGCGAAATTGTACGGAGAAAAATGCTCAAACGTTGTTTCAGCAAAAATTTGTTTGCTGGCTCTGGACCTGATATGGAGAGTTGCACGAATTGTCTATGGGGCAAATACTTGGGGGTCCTAGCAAAGAGATATTTATCTAGTAAGCGTGACCTAATTAATTGCCTTATGCAAGATGAGAACTAATCGTGAAAAAATAATCGATCTAAATTGTGTATAATTATTACAGAAACGTGATAATCTTGATCGTTGTATGACAATTGAATCATTGTTATTCGTTCGAAAGAGTCTCTCAATTACATTTTCATTGACAATTCATCAATTGATTTTGATTCCCCCCTGATCAATTTCATTTCCAATTTTCTTTTCCTCACGATTCATTTTTATTCCCATTTTTATGCCCTTCCGGCACGTTAATTCTAGAAAAAAATACCGAGTAGTCGAAACGATCGCACAATCACGATGTAGTTCAAATATATTGCATGCATGTTTTTGTTAGCTTCCGAAATTAGCGCCACGAGTCCATTAGTCGCTTATGCGCGAGGTCGTCGTGATACCAGGTGTTACAGCGATAAGCTTGTCGTGGGACCGTTAATTCAACGTTTGCTTAAGGCGTGAACCGAATGACTCTCGGGGGACGAGAAGGACAGCCACGAGGAAAGGAAGTGCGAGGTTTCAGGATTCTCGCTCCGGAATACGGCAATGAATCGCCGAATGGGCAGAGCTTGCAGCGTCGAAGAAACACGCACTCGCCCGAGTCCTGCCCGCACCCCTCTCGCGAACTCGTGGCCTGAGTTTCAAAGCTTTAACTGCGGTCTGGTCACGTGAGAATTCGTTCTCGAGGATAAAATTTACGACTTCAATGCTGTGTCTTAAAACAGTTATATCACACTCGCGCAAATAAATTTTAACGAATCCCCGGCGTCGGCAAATGAAAACGCAAAACAAAGTCAGTTAACACATTTTGAAATACAGCGACGTCTTTTACGCGCGAGCTTGCGTTTGAATTCGCGTGATTGAATCGAAATGTAAAATTGTAACGATTGGTTTTTTTTTTGTTTCGCATTTCTAATGCAATTTATTGCGTTGACGACATCATTTTTCCACACCCAGATTTTTTATAGTTGCAGAGCGATCAATTTCCCGCATGGTTGCGCTCAAGGGTTATGAGGTGAATCTTGGCTGAATCGACGGTTTTGAGACGATTTTTAGTTCGAAGAGCGTCGTGTGATTTATCCGTACGACCGAGAGCTGCTCTTATTTTCCACCGCACGAGCTGGATAACATCGTCATATGGTACGTCGCGTGGTAAATCCTTCCACAGAATTGTCTCCTCTGTTCGCAACTATAAGGGTGTGCAATAAATTCCCACGTTTTTTTTTTTCATTCTCGTTTTTCCCGCAATTTTGTGATTCGTTGGGTAAAGTATGTGTATGCATTCGCAAGTTCTTTCCTTGCTCTACGAATTTATCTGCTTCAATTTTTCGAATTAATTGATTTTAATCAGTTTTTAGGCTTTTGAGATGGAAACTCTCGGAGGCAAAAAAAAAAAATCATTCGAAATTTGAATGTAAATTTGAAATTGCATTTGAAAATGTAAATTGTTTATCCAATTGTTTTATTCTGCTTCTCGATCGATGATGACGTTACGTCACGTTACGTCGGATGCAATGGCGGAGATTTCACGGTGGAACGTTTTTGCTATTCTACTCGGACGCGTCGCGAACTTCCACCGATGGCTCGATTATAGAAGTTTTTATCTCAACATCGACTGCATCGTCGGTCTCATCATACGCCATTGAGCCGGCCGCATCTTGTTCGACAATTCGCGAACCGTTGGAGGTCGATTTATCCTCAGGTTGATTTTTCATTCGCATCACGTCGACCTCCGACGATCTTGGGTTGCAAATTTCGCTCGTTCGGTTCACAAGAAAGTGGAGAATTTTTTTTTCTTTCACGTGAAAGTTTTCCATTCGTTCGGGATGCGGTTTGTTCCACTCGCTGCTCAGAAATGCTTCGCGAGCCGTAATTGGTTTGTGAACCTGATACGTTTCGAGTTCGTAAGGACCGTTGGAAAGACGAGGATCCACGGGAGGATTGAAAGACGATGAAATCATCATCAGCGTGCCCATTAAATGGATAATTAAGAAAATCTGAAAGATTGATTGAGTAGAGATGAAAAAAAATTGTTATTTCCGTTTTGTTTAGTTGAGGTTCTGGCAATGGACGACTGTAGTTGTAAAATGGGTTTTTTACACTACGTGACTTTGGTCTGGGACCTTTTGAAGAATTGATATCTATTTTAGTACAGTCTATCTACATTAATATGGTGTTTCAACTGCAGTGTCTATTTTATTTTATTTTCTATTTGTTATAATTTTTTCGTAATGATTTTGCGGTTTTTGTGTCTTCCGCGTGTGTTAAAATCGTAAAATCATTATGAAAAAATTATAACAAATATAAAATAGAATAGACCTTACAGTAAAAACACGATATTAATTTAAATAAAATGTACCAATATAGGAATAAATTCCTGAAGACGGTCCAGACCAAAGGAACGAAACGTAAAAAAGAGTTTTACAACTACGGTCGTCTATCCCGAGAAATCCAGCTAAACAAATCAAACCGCGCGAAAGCAAGAAATGCAGAAAAGTTATTTTATCGTCAACGGATAATTTTATTACTTGCGTGGCCAAATGAAGTTGAAACAATTGTTCAAAACCGATGGAAAGTAAACAAAAAGCACATTCCAGAAACGGTTCGACAACGAATCGCGTTAATTCGAAAATCAAAATAATCAGAGCCAAAAGAGTAAAATTTCCCATCGAAACAACGACGATCTTCCATCACTCGTACATTTAATTTAGAATTTCGTAATTTTGTTTGGCTCCACGGCCGATTTGAATTTACAGGTTACATGGTAAAATTTATTCTGACGCACGATCATGGACTGCGAAATATTTCGATCTTGTCTTGTTTATTTTTCAATTAACTCGCGAGACATTTCCGATTATTTTCGATATACATAATTTTTTTTTTTTCGGTATAAAATCATGATATAACGACGAATTTGTAATTCAATCCCGACGCCACGCCGCAACTTCGAATTACTCCGCGACTATCGCAAAATCGAACGTCACAATGCAATCACGGAATGCACCCGAGAATCCAATGAAACGCTACGAAATACCTCAAGCAATCACCGTAAATGGAAATTCAAAGGGCATGATAGTTTTGCATCGGGCTATCGTTTAATCGATGACCGAAATAACGCGAATGCGGCGGAATCACGTGTAAATCTCGCCATCGTCGTTCGGAATAACGAAAAATATCCTACCTCTAGTGCATCGTCCAATGCGCGATAATAATTCGATCGTGCGCGGAATCGGTTATTTCTTCGAACAAAAATAAATACGTGCTGAAGATTAAATGGAAAAAAAACAAGAGAAAGACAATAAAAAGGGCGACGAGGAGTTTTACGCGGAACACGGAATAAGAATCTTGGTGAAATTCCATCGTAACACCCGGTAAGGGTTTCTTCTTTACCTCGGCGAGTTTATTGGATTCTTCGGCCACGACAGCCTCGACCTTCCTCGCTATTTCTCTGATAAAAATATTTATCGGAGAAACATCGACGCTCCCACACGTTGTCGTCCAACGGCTCGTTTTTCTCACGCTCATCCCGAAATTCGAGAGATCACGTTCGGCGTTGACAACGCTTCCCCCCCACCCCCCCCCCCCCCCCCCCCGTACGAGACTACAAACCGTGATTCTAAACCAATTTTCGGACGCTGCGCTTATTACACACCGACGTTTCCGATTGTTTCCGATCCTCGTCCTTTCATTTATTCCTTCAGCAAACTTTCCACAGCATCTCACGAACGTCAACCGCTCACGAATCGACGATCTCATTGCGAAACCTCGTTGCGTACGCGGAAAATTTTATTCATGGAATTTTAATCCGCTAAATTGAACATAATAATGTTTAGGAAACATAAAATAACAACGAACATGTTTGATTCTCGTGCGCTTCGACGTTGAGCTTTACTCGATGAGCTGCATTTTATTTTGTTTTATTTTTCGAAATTTTTTATTATTACTATTATTTTTCAAGCTACGACCGCTACACGTTTAGCGTTCTCGTGCACGGATGGAGGAAACAGTAGTATGCAGTTTGCATCACCCGCCATATATTCTCATCCGTTTCGTTTAATTCCGCAACGGCGTGCCGGAATAAAGTTTATCGCGATGCCCCGGGTTTGCCGGACCATTCGTTGACACGTACTACTGCCCGCATGGATTTTTCGCGCGTTCAACGACGCTGCGTTACGAACGTTGCCAACCCGCACGAAAAAAAACAAAAACGATTTGGTTTGATGACTACGAAAAAATGCTCTCTCCACTACGCCAACTCATTGCTCACCATAAAAAAAATAATAATAATAAATAAACGAAACAAATCAAAACACAAAAACGTAAAAAGATAAAGCGATGTATTTTCTACGTTGATAAATTTTAATTAATGGCAATGAAGCAGAATCGTTAATTCGTTGTAACAACGCGTAGCGACGTTTATTTGCGTTGAAACGCATTTGCATCCGGCATTCCTGTCGAAAATTGTTGGGGTTGCGTACAGCATCGTCCACGAGAGTTCGAGGGAACGTTGAGCGCTTTCGCGCGCAATTTGCGTATTGCAATTTCAATTGGCGTATTATCACGATCGAATAATTAATCGGAATGCGTGTCACAACAACGCGGGCCCACCGAATGGAAGTAAATATCCGATGATCGAGCTCGATGCGGTTTGTTTCTATGCAATTGTTGTTTCTCGCGACAACATTGAACGCACGTCGATGATAGCCCACGGCACTCGTGATGTAATTGAAATACAAGAGAACAGATGGTTTATTTTGTCGGGACGTTTACGAGAGTCCCTCGACGTTTCTGGGAGCACCATCACGTTGTGACACCGCACGCTCTTCCACCACGGATTGTATTTTCATGACATTTTCCGGTGCATCGTCGTGCAATCATCGACAATCGAATCAATCGGTCGAGTAGCTTCGAATCGTTGAACTTTGTTTTATTTTTTCTTCGATCTATCATCGATTGAAATTTTTTCGTTACAACAATGATAATTTATTTACAAATATATGCTCCTGCGCAATTTTTATTCCATTGAAAATTTGAAAAAAAAATGTTATATGTACAGATAAATAAAAATATGATTATAAAATCTTGGAAATTCAATTTTTTTTGTTATCTTATTTTTACAAATAACTGCTGGCCGTGGACAAAGTCTCGTGGAATTCGCTTCGAGAAATCGAGCTATCGTTGCTCGTCTGTTGACCGGCGATCGGATGTTTAGCGATGAGAAGAGGCTGCGCCGAACAGCTGTCGTCGAGTTTGCGATCGCATCTGCCAGGATCGATCGCGTTCTTCGGTTCTTTAGGTGAAGTTTGAAACACCGAACCCAATCGAAATATTTCTTTTGCCGGACCGATCGTGTATCTGGGAAAAACGAAGAGAAAAAAAAATCAATCTGCGAGCGTTCGTCGAAAACTAAAAGCTTAAATTTTTATGACGCGCGGGAAAACGTGGATAATTTAATTTTCGTTGATTCTGGGGATCTAATTCGATGCCGGCTATTGGAAAGATTAGCCGTGGGATCGTTATCGCACCTGTGCAGATTATTTTCCTTTGCGGACAATCTTCGGGTCGTTCGTTCGGTGGTTTTTTCATCACCCCGGCAGCAGACGGTTTTCTTGAAAGCTCCGCGATAACGAGTGCTCATTAGATTGTAGAGAATCGGGTTAACGGTTGCGCCCAAGTAGTAAAGAAATCCGCTGAGTATGTAGAGCCACTCGTTGAGATCGGGATAAAAATCTGCCTCCTGGGCGTAAATGTAAAGCAATCGTTGTGCATGAAAGGGCGCCCAACAAATGAAAAACATTATGACGACTGCGCCTGTTTAACAAAATTAATAATTAAAAGAAAAAATTAATTAATTTAGCAATAATTTATTCGTCAATTAATGATTGATTAATTGTAAAACATTACTATATCATATGATAATGTTTATCACATTTATTAATTAATTATTCAATTTTTATTATTTAAAATTGATAAGTAATCCAATCTTGTTTTTGCATTGTCACTAGCCAAAGGCATATTTAGAGACTAATTGATTATAACATGATTAGAATTAGACAGAATTATTCAGAGTCATGGTAAATATGTATTCGAATCGTAAATGGCGAAAAACAGGTAAGAATATTTTGTGCTTTTATACATTTTTTTATGCGCAATAGTCAGTCTAATAACTCATTCAGTTCGTCAGAAAGAAATTCTACGAAGCTAATTGAATTCTCCGAGCAGCGAAGTAGCGTCCGTTCGACCTATTTTCCTCGCTACGGAAAATCCCTTTCATTCGTGGCTTCTCGTCGGAATTCAACCTTAACGAAAATCCCTACGTTACCGACGTTCCCCATTTAGCGATTGAAATTTGCTTAGAACATTCTTTGCAATTTACAAATAATAATTCAATTCAATTCCAATTTTTTAACCCATTTTTTGGTATTTAAAAAAAATAATTATTTTGTTTTTTTTTCGTGATTGAAGAAATCATTGAAAAATCGACTTACTCAACATTCTAACGATGCTCTTTCTTCCCTGAACCTGTTTGGACTTCCAGTGAACCGACGACTGAGTCGGTCCGTTCGACGTCGTGTTTTTCGCGCTTTTTCGTATCTCGAGACCCATTCGCGTGTAAAACACGAGAATAACGAGCATCGGTATTAGAAAAAAAATCAATGAGCTGAGCTCGTACAACGGCAAGTCCGGCATGTCGGGCAAAAGCATCGCGCAGATGGCCGAATCGGGAGACATTCGTCCGGAATCCGGAGGATACTCGAGATAATTGACTTTGGTGTATATAGCGAACGGCAACGCTGATATAAGAGCGATCACCCACGCGGTTATGATCAGACAGATCGGTCGTTTCATTGCGCTTTTCGCGTACAATCGAAGCGGATGACATATCGCTACGTAACGCTCCATCGAGAAGGCTACTATCGTTAGCACAGAAACGTACGAAGACCTACGATAAGAGATCACAAAAATATATAAATAACATAAGGTAAAAAATTAATTTCGAATTATTGAAGTGAAATATTTGTTTTTTTATAGGAATTTTATTGGAATATTTAAGTTACTCACATTTCGGAGACGTAGGCTCGTATCTTGCAGAGACCAACGCCCAAAGCCCAAGGATATTGCTGCCAAAAGGTGCTCAATTCGTTTGGCAAACCTGGAAGGAAGGAATGTCAATTACAATTGTTACATAGAAAATTGATGAAACGAAAAAAATGAAGATTAATAGTGCCGTCGTCGATTTTATATTTTACGACGAGTGGTAGAACTAATTTCCGTTGATAATTGAAGGTTTGATTGCGAGCTACGTCGCATAATTGAATCCAAGACGTTACCTCGCGTTAACAAATGCCTAGTGAATTGTTTCGAAATCTTTGTATTTTTCGAAGAAAATTTTAAATAAGAAGAAAGTTTCGTTTGCGTTGTTTACGCAGCTGTGTTTATTCTTTACTCGTCCTTACAGAAGCGAGGGCTCTGTGCAGCGAATCATACAATGGAAATCCTTACCAATGCTCGCAATTGTGCCGTAACCTAGAATTTGCCCAATGAAAATACATTTCTTGCGTAATTGAATGAATTGTTCGATATAAATCAACTCTTCGCAAGACTTGTTAATTAATCGAAATTGATGAAAAACAATATCATTAATATCAATATCATAATAATAATTATAAAATAATGTTATTTCTCTGAAATAAATGATTAATTAACTCTGAAAAATGAATCATTCAATCGATAAAAAATAAAAATTTAATTTAATTTAATTAAAATAAACCTTGTAAAATTTATCAGATATTCCCACTCGTGTAATCTCAAAACAATAATTAAATTTCTGCCTTTTCCATAGGAGACTGCTTTTCGATGTAATTAAAACTTTTTCGATAATTAACCTATCGTTCTTCCTTCAAAAAACATTATTTCTTTTCCGGAAAATAATTTGATATAAAAAATGTACATTTCGTCGTCGGATTTATGTAATGACGCAAATTGCGGAGATCCGGCTAAAGCGTCTGCAAACAAAATTGTTACGTCGCGCGAGCTAACGTTCTCTTCCACCATCCCCGACCGCGTGGTATATTAATTCAACCCTCCGAGTACATACAAGCCGGAGGAGTGAGCCACGTGGATGTTATTGTGCCAGCCGGGTATCATACGAAAGCCTCGTCGCACCGCTGGTGCTACATAACTCTCGCGCAATTGTCTCTACGTGTCTGCCCGAAGACTTCCAGACCCACGTTCGACGACTCGCTCGACACGTACGACCGGATTTACCTATCTAAACTCGTTGTCACGTATGTTCAGCGATGCAGACACAACATAGCGACGAGACAAGCGCAATGTACCCGTCCGCAATTGTCAACAAATTCGCAATTTACGACGTTATAATTGCATTTGTTCGTAACGTCATGGCAAAGCCCTTTAATTCGTTGTTCTGAAAATTCAGCACGTTAAAAATTTCTATCTTTGGGATCATTCGTGACGTGAAACGTGGTAAATTCGTGATAAATGTTTATTTATTCATTTATTTATTTATTTGTTTATTTATTTATTAATTTATTAATTTGTTTATTTATTTATTTATTATTTATTCATTTATTTATTTAATCATTCATTTATTTATTTATTCATTTATTTATTTATTTATTTATTCATTTATTAATTTTTCGGTCAAAGTATAAACAGGATAAGAATTCAGAGCGTGACAAATAGCGAGAAATAATTATTTTCGAGGATTGATAGAAGTTACGAAGATGAAATTGTACGATTTTCATTAGACCAACACATCCTTCATCGACGAGCTACTTAACTCGAAATTAGGAACGAACATTTTCACTTCACGAAATCCGAATTCGACAACGTCGATCGTGCCAACGAACTAATCGCCTTAAAAAATCGTTCGATTAAAAAAGTTGTTGTTTCTGGGTTTGGCATTAGAATTTTAAAAACGCCTCGTCGTAATTACCAGTTGTGGAATTTCATAATAATCACTAATCAATATTTCATAAGAAATAAGCCATAATTTTTTAGCCTTGCATTAGAATTAAGAAGACGACTTATCGTAGTTTCCAGCTTTCACATCTCCTAATAATTGCTAATTTATCTTTCATAATTAAAAAAAAAAATTGTTGTTTATGAGTCTTGCATGAGGTTCTGATAAATACCTCTCCACAATTTCCAGCTTACCGAGTGTAAGTAGTATAAGATCCGAAATAGCGAGACTAAAGAGATAATAGTTGGTCGATGTGTGCATAGATGTATTCCTCACGATAACCGTGCAAGTGATGATGTTGCCAACCACCCCACTCACGAATATCGTAACGTAAGCCATTGTCATTGGCACCACCAATTTAGCCGGCAAATATCTCGGTCCGAGTATCCTATTAAGATATTCCGCTTCCGTGAGATTCTCGTGACGCAGAGCATCCCAAAACTCTTCGAATTCTTCGTCCCTATTATTCGACATTGCGCCTTCTCACAATTTTATTCCTTCGAAATTTCTATCTTTCTCCTTCTTTTATTTTCTATTTATTTGTTTACTTATTCGTTTTTTTTTTCTTATCGCGTTATCTCAAGGCGAGAGAAATAAAAATCATCACAATTATCAGAGATCCGGCCTCGATACGTCGCTGCATTCAGAAACGTTTATCGCTCTCTCGGCGCGAAAATAATTTCGTCGTGTCGAAATCTCGGCCGAGACAATTATTTTCGTGCTAAACAAATTGTTTTGCAGCCGCGAAAATTTCAACCTGTTCACGAGATCGCTCGAGGCTTGATTAAATATTACCGTTTAATCGTACAAAAAAAAAAAATTGTTTCAACTCAAACACTCGTCGCATTCAATTCCGTTACCGAGGCAACAAACTTTATTCGTTGTATCATTCGTTGTTGCTTCGTTGCCCAATATTATATCGTCGCGTCGATAAACTTTGTCACTGTCAAACGAATTTCTCGCCATTTGTGATTAGTTTCAATACATTTCTTCGTCTTCGTCTTCGTCTTTTTCTTCCTCCTCTTCGTCTTCTATTCTCTTTGAACACCGAAGACCGCAGAATTTTCGCGATTTCGCGCACTCGCACATGCTACTGCGCTTTTTTCTCACACGACGATGCTTCGTTCACGTCTCCGTGACATTTATTCGAAGAATACGAGATAATGAATTGGAAAATACGAACGCGACGAATCGAATAAAATTAAAAAACCGAAAAAGTCCTGAACGAGGAGCTCGCGAAAGATTGGATTAATTCGTATCGTCGACTCGACGACGATACGTCGCGATAATGACGATAACGAGATAGTAAAAACCCCGCGGCTACCAAACCCGTCTGATTCTCGGGAGATACTATCGCGGTGTCGAAGTACACCGGTAGACCCGATCGCGCTTCTACAACGGGATAATTATCATCGGCGATACAACGCGACACGTGATCAAAACATTGTACGTACGGGCAAACGGGAGCAGCCTCTCCGATTTTTCGCTAATTGTGTGCTCGATCTCGCGTTTGTGTTTATACAGATAGGAGAGCTTGATTGAAGGGACGGAATCCCCAACGAGGTACGAAATTAACGCTTCCGATCGGAGCTTCGCGAAGGCACGTGAGATAATAAAGTCATGATCATAGCTCTCCGTGTTGTTTTTTAAAAATTCAAAATAAATAAATAAATAAATAATGACAAGAAAATAACGAAAATAAAAAATGTCCGCAACAAAGTAAGAAGATGAAAAAATATTTTCACAGATCTCGTTGCTGTTTAACAAAATAATTGAGAGGAAATTAAGAAAAAAATATAATTAAATTAAAAAAAGTATCGGCAATATAGTCGTCAAAAGATAAAAAAATATTTTTAGAAAGCTCCGCGTTGCTGTTAAAAAAAAATAATTAAGAAGAAAAAAAAAGTAAAATAAAATAAACAAAACAAGGAAAATAGAAAAAAAAATCTGCAACATAATCGAAAGAAGATAGAAGAATATTTTACCTCTCGATAGCGTAGCAGCATCGTCGAACGTTACCTTAGTTCCTAAAGCGTCTACCTGTCGTAGTCTAGCCGTTGAAAAAAGGAAAAAAAAAAGGAAAACGAAGATGCAATAAAAAGAACGTCGACTTCGACCCAGCCCCGACTGCCGAAGGGTTTCCTCGAGGGAAGGAAAATTTGCATGCCCGGCTATACTTGCGAAGACGAGGAGAAGTCTCGAAGGATGGAAAGTTTGTGAGGAACAAGGAAAAAAAATATTGAGAGCCACGAATTCATCGTCGAGTTTCGGGCAGTCCATCTGGTTTGTAATAACCCGTCTATGGAATGGCGTACTATTATTGTACGAAGGTATATTTGTCCTCACGCGACGCCATTGCTTTGACACGAGCCTCTTGGGAGACGAAGACGTCGAATCCCAAAGAAACAACAACAAAAAAATAACACCCGAGCCTAAGTTAAAAAAAAAAAATACGAAATCTGTGAAACTAAATTTTATTTTTAGACTTTAATCAAAATAATTCAAATTTCTTACAGAAAATCTTTCGTCACTCAACCTCATCTGCATTGCCCTGGAAATACTTTTGGCGCAATGCACACAAGAAAATTGTGTGTACACACAATTTTGACTTGCCAATTAGTTCTCCCTCTTTCCCCAGAAAACTGACGTACCGGCTTTGCATTGCAAACGAAGCTACGTGAAGCTTCGGAAGCGTTTCATATGCAGCTCCATATCAACGCGACAATCGCTTTCACGATGAAAGCCAGTGCTTTGAAAGACAATGAGAAAAGCGAGACTCAAAAGCTTCTCGAATTTACCGAGCCATCTCGATATTAACGAATTTTGAAAGCAAAAATGTTTTTTCATTCTTTTCCCGCCAAATATTTTGTCTTTCGCGCAACGGCGGTGGAAAATTTACAAGAGCTTTGACAGAAACGTAGTTTCGTCGGTATTTTGATGTGGCGAGTCAAACGTCTCGTGCGTCACGTTTTGAGCCGCGAAGAGACGTGCCACGACAATGACATGACGAGAGTTATCAAGAAAATGTTAAAGAACGAACGGAACGTCGAATTCCGCTACGAAGATATCGTTGTCAAACCGTATTGTTTGCCAATGTTTTCGAGACAATCGTAACGTCGTTTTCTCCTACAGTCTTCTCTTCCCCGACCGTATATCATTTTTATCGCGCTTCGGAAGTCCCTCGAGACGTCCCAAGGCCGATGTTCACGCATTTCCATACGGACTGACGACGGTTCCCGGTCGTATGCCCGAGAAATAAAAAATAAATGAATGAATAAATAAATACGAAAGTTTTGCATGGAAATAGAAACAATGCGAAATAATTTGTTGGATTTGCCGGAAGATCTGAGCGGTGTGATTGCGCCTGTGATGAGGTTTAGCGAATGAATTTTCGATTGTAATTTAGATTTTCGTTGTAAGAACGTTGCATTTTCCCGGGCGGTCCAGCGTATCTGGCGCACGTACCGGAGATGAGGCGGAAGATCGTCGATGAGCCGAGTTTTTTGCTACACAACAATTTGCATTGGTCGAAGCGACGACGGAGTAATCGGTTCGCAATCGTATCGTTCGAATCATTCACGGCGATATGATAATAATCATCTTTTCAACACTTTTATAATTAATTAAATAAAATATTTATAATTTATTACATGTATCACATCTGTTGTTGTATCACATATTTTACATCTGTTGAATTTCGATTCGCACACCGAATTGTATATCTCTCGGCTGCGCTTGCGATTTCGCGACGCGAAGCTTTCATACGGCGCCTGTTGGCCGGCAACCGGCGAGACATTCGTGCACGCCGGGCTAATCATCAGCAGGCGTCCTTGAACGTATGCAGGAAACAGAGAAGTATATAGATTTATAGATCATGGAATTACCCTAGATCTTAATTAAGAGAGCCGCTCGCACGGGTTTCGACCGTTATGGGGTCAAAAGTGAACCGCAGGCAGGCAGGTTGTATTTACACCACTTGGAAAGCCCGCAAATCACGAATGATCGAAAGAACAGCCGCCATCTTGTTTCGAACAATCAACACCCGATGAAAAAATTTGCGAGCCGTCGACGAAAAAATTTAGTTACCGTGTAAAAGCTATCGTGGATAAGATTATTTTCTATGAAAATGGGTTCAAAAGCCAGACTGATAATATTTCCAAGGGAAAAAACGTAATATTCCGAGGGCGAGTGAATTAAAACCGATCGTCACAGCTGCCCGAAGCTCGAATCGAATTACACGAGGCGTCGGATAATATTTGTGAACGAGAAAACTAAACGTCGAGAGCACGAACCGAAAGCTAAAGTGTCTCGACATCTTGCTGATGAGTATTTTAATTTTTCTCCGTCGAGGGTTGTTCAACGCTGCAATGTCAATAGGGGTGGAGGCAACTGTCTGCATCTTGGGAACAATTAATTTGTTTTCGAGAATTTTAAACTAATCCGAGAATAAAAAGTTGAAATAATAAATCAATGTCACCGTTGGGAAGATTTGCTGATGAAAAAATTGGGTTTTGCTGGGCAGGAGGATTTTGGGGGGGGATAAAACAACGTATTTCGGTCCAACGCGTGGTATTGCAATTTTTGTGCGAATAAAAATGGCGCTGCTATTTTCAAACTATCATTTTCTAGACCGAATTCGGATTATTTCTCTTAGATCGATCGGGCTCGCTATTCAATCGTTTGTCTTTGGAAAGCTCAATTTTTCCTATGACAATTCATCGACGACGAAAGAATTGACGGAGAAATTATCGGAAAATACGTAATAAGCAAAAAGACAGGAGAATTCTTGGAGAAATTATAATTTATTCGCCGTTTTCTACACGACAAAGTACAGAAAAATTATTATACATTTTTTTTTCATATCCCCTCCAAAAAGGACAACGAAACGGAAAATATTGCCGCGAAAAAAATAAAATAAAAACTTATTTGCAGACTCGGAAGAAACAAAGATACAAAAGTCGTAAAAATTGTTTCAAACCATCGTTTGAAATGGTAATGTAAGAGCAGTGAGAATATTATATATATTTCAATCGGAATCCGAAGATTCGGCGCTGGAGTCACTATCGCCGGAGCCATCTAAATCCGGGGGTCGTCCGTTGGTGTTTTTGAAAAGATCATCGTCGCCATCGTCCTCGCTGGAATCATTTCCCTCTCCCTGTTTCGATCTGACCGCCGCCGTGCTTCTTTCCTTCCCGTCGAATTTTTCCGGCCAGCATCCTTGCGATCTGAAGAATTTTATGTGATCCTGCAAAAACAATTACACGAACGCTGCAGTGTGAAACCGTACTCGACAATTTAAACTACCGAAACTTAAAAATACTACAATGTTATTTAATCATAAAAATTAATAGATCAATAATTCAATAGAAATAGGATCAATAATAGATAAGTAATTTAATAAGAATAAATAGTAATTAAATATAAACAAATTAATAAATTTATTCAATTTAAGAATCAATAATAAATTATTCGAAGCAAAAATTATTAAAGTAATTATTAAGTTATTATTATATTATTAGTATTATTGAGTAATTATTAAGTTAATTATTGAAATTATTATCAATGATAATTATGATTACTAATAATAATAATAATTATTATTATTACTAATAATAAAAATAATAATAATAATCATTATTATTCATTATTAAATTATTATTATTATTACTAATAATAAAAATAATAATAATAATCATTATTATTCATTATTAAATTATTATTACTTATTATAATAATAATTATTATTATTATCATTCATTATTGAATTATTATTATTTATTATAATTATTATTATTCATTATTAAATTATTATTATTTATTATAATTATTATTATTCATTATTAAATTATTATTATTTATTATAATAATAATAATTATTATTATCATTCATTATTGAATTATTATTATTTATTATAATAATTATTATTATTATTCATTATTAAATCATTATTATTTATTATAATTATTATTATTATTCTTGGAGTCGCTATTCCAAAAAAACAATGTCTCCAAATAAACTTGTCAACATAATATCCTTACTTTCGTCAGAATCTTGACGATCTCCGCCTTGACCTTGTCACCCTCGGCGATGGGTTCCACGAGAACAAAATCCCCCTTCTTCGCCCAAATATTACGCCTAAACTTAACCGGCATCGTGACCAAATATACTTCGCCACAGCTGTCCTCAACCTCGTGAAGATTATTCCCCCGCGAATCCACGAGCCGCGCCACCGATTGCCCCTCCACCGGTACTCTTATATCATCCTGAACCTCCTTCGTCACGTATTTCCGTTTCGTCGCCGTCGACATCGTTCATCCGTCCAATCACCTGCAAAAAAATTATCATCCAACCCCCATCGTCAAATTCCACTTCTTTCTATCTTTTCTCGCCACACGAACGAATCAAACCGATCGAAAAATCGCTCGACGTTTCTCCATCGATCGCTCAACAATCCTCGCATCATCGTCAACCTCCGTCAATCAATTTTATCTTCCCCAATCTTCTCATTCATCCCACGTTTCTTCACTCTCCTAGCGTGCCAATGACCGACGATTCCTCCAGCTTTCTCCACCGCCGTCCAAACGTCCAAACTCTCCCCACTCTTCACCCCATAACCGTTCTCCAAACCGTGAGGATTCGACGGTGTCTTGCAATCCATTCCCGATTCTTTTCTCAAAACCGTGTCGACCTCGACCGAACCAAAAAACGCAACCGACATCGGTAAATCTCTGATTCCCAATCTCGACGAACAAAACGCTCTCGTCAAAAGATTCGTAATATGCATGGCCAAAGCCGCGTTGTACTTGTACCTCCCGGGCACCAAATATCTGACCTCGTCGTGAAAAGACAAACAAAATCTCGCGTTGTCCCTCATCAACCATCTCATGGAAACCATCATGAGATGCAAAAAATCCACAGCTCCGCTCTGCACGACCCAATTGATCTTCGTCGGAAGATATTTGTCATCTTCATCCCCAATATTTTCCAAAGCTCTCGTTAAACGAGAATTCAAAAAAGGCGTGACGGGTTCCGAACTCCCAGCAATTTCTTCCAATCTGTTGAACATCGCGGATTCCGTACCGCCGATCCAGCATCCTTTGTCGAACATCTCGGTCATCAATTTTCCATGAGCTTTGGCCAATCTTCGACGATCCCACGATGTATATTCGCGATCTTCCACGTCATCGTTCACGTGATCCTTCTTCAAACGATAAATTCTCCTGCCCTTCGTCAAACCAAACATCTTACGGGATTTTGCCGCAGCTTCCGACTCCGTCATCGAAGGATTGAATTGTTTCAACAATCTTTCGGCAAATTTTTGTCCAGCTCCGTATATTCTCGCGTAATTGATTATTTTAGCGTGATCGCGGGATATACCAACGGCTTTTGCGGTTACGCTGTGCATATCCGTGGCATTGGTTTTCGTGCCGATCAACGTCATCCAACCGAACGGCGTTGCACCGTGAATACCAGAACAAAAAGCGTCACCGATCACCGAAGCTATCCACAATTCTTGACTGTCAACGTCAGCTCCCACGATGTTGTAACCAATCGGTGCTTGAACCATTGACCTTAATTCCGAACCAACTCGTTCCATTGACGCGTTCGATGCCGTCATCCACGTGGATTCCGTTGCTCGTCTCGTCAAAGTTCCACTGACGACGACTTGAGGCACTATCGCGCCCAAACGCATGTTTTTACGAAAATTTTTGCGACTTCCACGTGACGAATCTTCGTCGTCCTTCGACCAAACGACCATTTGCGACATTATTCGGTCGCGATTGTTGCGCCAGTAAGAAACCGTACGAGCAATTTTTAAAACTTCCGAAGCGCTCGAATCCAAACCGGCTAAAACGTTTTCCGAAAATTTATTTAGAAAATCACGTGCCAATGGATTACCGACTTTGCGAGAGGCTCCGTCTTTGTGGGGTAATTTGAAGAACCAGCAACAATTGTCTATGTCAACGTTGCACCATATTCCGCTTCCTTGATAAAACGTTTGAGGGGTTTTGGGCTTTTTGTTGCGCCAAAATTCGGTTTTAGTTAGATCGTTTTGCACGTCGGTGCGAAGATTTGACATTGAATAGGTGATTTCGGTGGCGTCGAGGGTCGATTGGGGCAGAGGACATTGGGCGAGAAGTTGGACGAGTGGGAGATCGGTGTCGATGTTGAGATCGTTGTTGTAAGGAACGAGAAAACCCCAACCGTGATCTCTGATGTAGTGCAGAGGATAATTTTCCCAGGTTAGATTGAGAAGT
The DNA here is from genome assembly GCA_963971145.1 of Sussaba pulchella. Classification (NCBI taxonomy): domain Eukaryota; kingdom Metazoa; phylum Arthropoda; class Insecta; order Hymenoptera; family Ichneumonidae; genus Sussaba; species Sussaba pulchella. The sequence continues at coordinate 16,781,012 of OZ020166.1, forward strand.
TTCGGTGTTATTTGCATGGATGTGCTGATGTTTTGCGGTCCCGACGTCCAATCGTCGTCGTTGTACTTGACGCAGAGTTTTCGATACCACGCGGGATAACCCGACATGTGGGGTAATTTTGATGGAAGATTGTAACGCGTTTTTTTCAAATAATCAAATTCTTTCGTCAAAGAATCGACTACGACGTCTTCGTCGTCGCTCAGATATTTCTCAAAATCCGAATCTTCGTTCTTCTCATTCGCCATTTCATCGTCGATCTTTTTGAGCTGAGATTTGCTCATCTTAGCTCGGATTTTCAATGGTTGAACGCTCCAATCTTGATCCCACATCCAAAGATCTTTTTTGTAATTTTCTTCGTGAATGAGCTTGCAAACGTCATCGGCGCGTTTTGACAGGCTCGTTTTAGCTTCGTAATTGAGATCTTCGAACGTTGATTCGGATTCTTCGATGTAACGTTGCCAATTGGAATTGACCGGTAAATAAGCAGATCCGAGTTCCAACATGCCCGCGAGAGTCACGGGATGAGGAAATCTTTCGGTGAATAGTGGAAATAATTTTTTGAAAATTTCGTGAGTCGCGACGACGTCGAGAGCGCAATATTTCATTAGATCGTTGAAACGTTCGCGAACGTCGGTTAAATTACCGTCGACGAAGACGTTGCGAGGATCTTTGTCGAGTTTCGTGCCGCAATAGAGTTTGTGAACGTCTGAAAGACCGTTGAGAGACGTGAAATTTTCCCAATTTTCACGTTTTTCTTCGTGTTTTTCTGTCTTGAGGATTGCTCTTTGGTAACTGTTCAGTCCGCTGACGCAAACGTGAAGCGACATCGTGTCGACGAAACGCGTTCCAGTGCAATTTAACCAATATTGTTCCTTTATTCGTTGACGATCGTAAGAGACGTTGTGACCTATGATTATCTTTGGTTTTTTGTGATGATCGGTTAGTTTTTTGCCGTTTTCGGTTGGACTGCTTTCCGTGGGTATGAGAAAATCCGTGGTTAGGGAACGACTTTCCACGGGTACGCTGTTGTTCTCGACGAGAGATTTCGATACCCAACCGTACCAAGCTTCTTTCGTTACCGCCGTGGCCAGGGTTGGCAGTGGTCCCTCTTTCATGCAGACCTCGACGTCGAATATCATTCCATCCTCCAGCGGGTAATCCACGCGTTCCACGCCGGACTCTGTGTATCTGGAAAATTGAGATATAATATAGAATATGGATGGAAATAATAAATAGATAAATAATAAAGGAAATACAAAATTAAACGCAGTAAAAATGAAAAAAGAGAAAAATTGGAGGATAAATTATAGATGAAACGTGGAAAATCATACTAAGAATAATAATAATAATTTATAGATTATAATTATAAATATTACTGAAAATAATAGGCTTTGATTTGTTTTAGCGACTAAAAATACAGCTGGAGAATAAAATATTATATTATAATATATAATAATTATATAATATTATAATATATATAACAATATTATAATATTATATAATTATATAATATTATAATAAATATTATAATATTATAAATAAATATATTTGCTTTTTTTTCTCGATTAAATTGAATTATAAATTATAAATAAAAGAATGAACAAAAAGAATCAATCGAATTATTCTTCATAAATAATAATTTTTAATGTTTTTAAATATTGTTTTGTTTTATTGTCTTAAACATTTGAAAAATGTCGAGAAAAAAGTAATTAAAACCAGCTTCATCGATTCGAAGCATGAACAGTAAGAAAAAAAAATCAATACCTCGTCCATCCTTCTTGCAACAACCATTTTTCAGGCAACGCCGGAATGACATTCAGAACATCGTGAATTATTTTCAAATATTTTTTCGTCTGATCTTTAGCGATGTTGTAGAAATGCTCCTCCAGGTCTTTTCCCTCAAACGGCGGCAGCTCGATATCCACGTCCGGAATACAATCGACTCCGTCCAAGTCCATTCCCGACGCCACGAGCTCTTTCCTCAGCGACTTTAGCTTGCCCGCCGGCAACTCTTTTGTCCCATCTCCGTCCACGAACACTTGCTCGTACAAGCGTCGCGACAGCATCTGCATGTTCAAGTCGTTGAATCTCGTGTTGCCGTTTTCTACACGTTTTTTGGGTCGTTCTTCCGTCGACTGTGAATCAACCATTTCCGCTTCGCAACAGCTATCGTCAATCGCTTTTCCACGGCTACCAGCTGCGCTCTCGACAGCGTCGATTGCCATGTTCGCTGCGGAATCATTCTCGAGCTTGCCAAGCTCGCTTTCATCCCCGTTCGTCGCAGACTTTATACGCACCGTTGTCGCACGCGGTTTCATAAAGTCATATTCGACGAAAGATGTTTTCGACGGTTCGATAGACGACCGATGGAGTCTACGCATGCCAGCATCGCCATTGATAACATCGTCGTGCGATTCGTCAACGAAAGTCGTCGCACCATTCGTGCCAGACGCGATATTATCATTTGATCGCACAAATTTTGAGGTTAAACCCGTGTTCAGCCCCGCCGGTGTTTCTTTCTTCTTGACACGAACTATCTTGGTCGTAAATCTTTTGGGCGTCTTCACTGTTTTATCCTCAATAGACTTCGTACACTTGTGTCGCATGCAGATGTTGATCAGTTTGATTCTCGTGCGCATTTTGAAAGAGACGTTTACAAATTTTAACGACGAAACGACCGTCGTCGACACGCGTTACGCACGTGCTCGTCTCGAGTATTTATTCGGTTGTCATACATTACCTCCTCGATGGGTGACCCTAAGGACCGCTTATTCTCGTCATGAAAATCCACAGAAAGGCAAAGAAATATCATAAATTGAACAAAACAATGAAAGCTACGATGCACACGTGGATGAAGTTTTGTTGGCGATCCATGTTTTCTGCATTATCGACCGAGCTGTCAGAAACGTGAACAGAGGGAGATAGAACGTGCGAGAGAGAGAGACGATCATGGGTACACCAGCGTCCTCTACTAATTCCATCCAGAATGGGCTACCTATTGAAGGAAAATGTATTCGAAATAATTTTTCAAACGAATAACTATGATTAATTATCATAAAATAATCTGAATTTTCCATATTTCCGCAATGATAATGAATAATCTGGACGAATTGTTGTTTCACAATCGATCCTGATATTCAATAGCAATTATATCCATAATAATATATAATCATATTTATAATATATTATAATATTATATATATCTAATATATATAATTATATTATATATATATAATGTATATAATTATATTATATAGATATAATATATATAATTATATTATATATATCTAATATATATAATTATATTATATATATAATGTATATAATTATATTATATTTATTATTATTATTACCCATGATAATTCAACGATAAAAGTCCGTATTGAAAGAGGAATTACCATTGTATTAGAACGAATACCCGATTTGTCGTCTTCTTTATTTCTTTTCCCACCGTAAGATCGCGTTCTCACGGACTGCACGCTCCAGGACTGCGATTCAGGAATGAGTGCGACAATGCATGATAGCTCTTTCCATGAAAATTCGTCCAGGCGATTTTCCTCCGTGCTGATGCATTTTATCTCTCACGATGTCCAAACCCGTTTGACCGATAACTTCCCGGTATTCGCTTATCCAAACCGGCATATCTTTGTTCGATGCGTCCGAATCGTTGGAGTTCCTTCCGGTTCGCTTGGATTTCTCGTTGCCGGAAGAGCCCGTGCCACCGTCGTCCTTGTTTCCGGTTCCTCCGTCGCTGTTTCGCATAGCTTTTACCGCCGAGTTTCGGTCTTTTTTCGCTGGAGCATTGTCGGAACGGGATTTGCTGTTCGGTGCGCGGTCTTGAGAGCCTCCACCGAATCCGTTGGAATTGTTTCCAGGAGCTTCGGAACCGCCAGAACCGTTGGTTGTTCGTTGCGGTTGCGTCTGACCGTCTTCGTCCGGCGGTTGGAAGCGGTTGCGACAATTCAGTGGTCCAGTTCCTGAATAGTCAGCCGGAAGACCGTTCTCGGAGAGCAGCTTGTCGTACTCCGCTGAAGGATGCTCGTCTTCGATGAAAACATTCGAGAAATCATTATTGTTTCTTATTAAAAAAATTGTTTCTCACGAGAAAGAATCTTTTCTTATTTTAAAAAAATTATCTTAGGTTCTGGAAAATAATTTGACGGCGGGAAAGTTTAATCTATCGACAAGAAGCAATCTGTAATATTTTGATGGTAAATGTTTACCGATGTGGCCGTAATCAACTTGATACGTGGTTCTCAAACGATCCTCGTTGACGCGTCTTATCATGTCGTCGGGAGGCGCGGCTCGAAGAACGTTGTAGAGATACGGATATTTTTCTTCCAGCTGGAGAATTGGATAAAAAAATAATTTGATCGTGACATGCGGATGGTTTATCGTCATTTTTGTAACGAACAATTTTTGTTTCTGGAATAATAAAAAAAACTCTGGAATCCTAAGCGGAGACGATTATTTGATAATTGCAGTTATTTTATAAAATTCTGCAGCATGGAATGGACCAAAATGTTGTGATTATTTCTGCCTTCAATTTTAGTCGAAAAATGATCCAGCAATTAATCGTCACGGTACGTAAGTAAAGTTTAAGGTGACCATTAATGGTCACCTTAACAATTGTTAGTTTTAATCGTTAATTAGATTATTTATTTGTTATTAAAAATAAAATTTGTTATTCAATAATGTTTTCAATTAATTCATACTAAGTCAAAGTTTGCAGTCGGTTTTCAAAATAATTAATGATACACATATTTTTTCATGGATGAACAAAAAAAACGTATTTCAGAAATAACGAAAAAAACGCAGTATACCTTTTTCATATAAGTATTTGGTTGGTCGTATCGCGTTGTCTCGAACTCCGGTATCGGTCCCATTTTGGTAGGATAAAGTTTAGGATCCAAAAGTGGGCCCATGGGCTCCAGACGACTCCACTGATAATTGTCAGCAACCGGTGCACTCACGTACTGTCTGGGAGGCATGTAACCACCAGGTTCTGCACCGCAGTTGCACTCGTGGCCTCTATAAAGCGATCCAGCAGTCTCAGCAGTGTCAGGCAAAATTTTTTTCACGCTGTGCCACACAAAATCTTTGCTATAAGTCGACAAGTACTGATCCATATTTCTAACGAATCAATTTACAATAACCACGAATTTTTCATAGCCGTATTTATAAAATATCGAGATCAATAAATTTTGCTTTTTCATAATTAAAAAAAAAATGTAACGTCCAAAAATTATTTATCCGTTTTTATGTGTTCATCATTTCTGTTATCCGTCACGACATAATAATTTGGGTCTACACATTTTTGTGGTTAAGTTCTAACACCGAAAATTAGCTACTGCTACTACGAAATAAATAAAAAAATAAATAAATATTAAAAATTTGACGATCGCGTGTAATTCGTATTTCGTTATCGACTGCATTCCGATCAAATGCAATATTTCGCTCGATCGCAATGACGGAGAAATGCAGAATTTTCATGAAACGTCGCAGTTTTGCGGTGACGATGACGGGATAAGTTATTAAATGTTTATATTGTGGAAAAACGAACGGTAAGCCGTTGACAGTTAGGGCCGGAAAAACGTTCATCGGATATTATTCATCGGCGCGTGTCTAACGTTTGCTGGATTCGAAAAGTCCAGAAATAAATTTCTCTCCCGTCCGATCAACTTTGCACGCGATCGCGCGCCCGTCTCGTCTCTCGCATGCGTTATCGACCGAAACCGAAGAAAATAAAAAAATTAAAAAACAAACAAACACGTGCACGAAAATATATATTATTTTTTTGTCTCCACAAAGTCATCGAGAAGTGGAAGTATATTTTTTTGAAACGCGAACGAGCGAATTCTCATCGCTTTTTTTAAACAAATTCTCATTTTTATTTATTTATTTATTTATTTATTATTGTTATGTTTTTTTTTTTACCGAACCGGAACTTTTGCTTCGCTTTATTCGTGAAATTGCCGATCTGAGAATCCCGACCGGCTTCTTCACGGCGTATAATCAATCTTATTCCCACCAGAAGGTTTTTCATTGCTCTTGGCAGGGCTCCAGAGCGAAGCGAAGCTCCGGCTTATTCCCTCGCTACGCTGATATTGCGGCTCTCTCGAGTCGACCGGCTGTAACGAGATGAACAGAATCCCGCGAGTACTCCGAGCATCACCGAGCGGAGAAAAGACCGAGAGATACGTCATACTTATACACTCTCGCGTTGCGATCACGAAATTTGTTTCAAATATAAGTTTTTGCGAAGAATAAAAAATTCTCCCCCTTTCTCTTGTTTCGATATCACGTTTCCATATAAATCCAAACGTTCTCGCGTTTAAATTTTCGTGGGATCGAGTATCCAAAGATACTATTCCGAATAATTCAAAGTCGCAACAATATCACGGTTGAGCTTCCGGAAATAAACCGAGAGCTTTTTATTTTTCAGTTGTTTCTCTCCAAATTTATTTGTTCGCACGAGTTATAAATGCGCTCCACGACAAATGCGTTTGATTCGAACATAGCCGATGGATTATTGAACGAATGAAGAAATATTTCATATCCGATTCGACGGGGTGGGAATTTTCTCAATCGATTTATCGACGGTTTAGCGACAATTCGCTTGAATTATTATTATGAGTCTGAGGAGGGCGGAGGAGGCGGGAGGCGTTTGCGGGGGAGAGAAATCTCGAATTTGGAGGCTCGAGGCGGTAAGCCAACAGTGCGAAAAACCTCGGAAACGGACTGTAGGTACCGATCGCGGTGGACTCTAAAGATATCGCTGCCGTCCACCGCACCGGGAATAGAATTTCTACGTCACAGCATCGCGCGCGCCGCGGAACATAAGTCCAGTTCGAGGGCGCGAAGGGAAGAGCGGAAGGTGGAAAGAAAAAGAAAAAGAAGAAGAAGATCAAGGAAAAGCTGCGCTCGGGGCTTACGCCAGTCCGTCAGAGCCGTAGAAGCTTCTGTCTCGTCTGACGTCTCGGTCTCAGATGGCTCCGACGAAGAAGAACAAAAAAAAAAAAAAACAATAACACCTGTTGCTGATTTGAATTTAATCGGGTAGTTTTTTATTTTCATTTGATTATTGAATTATGGCATTCAATATTGATATTCTAATAGGTTACGAACGATACTGGAGAGTAGAATATTTCTCTGTAATTTTTCCAATCGTCTTTTTTGAGCTAAGATGAAATGATAAAGGTGTGTGATTTTTTAGATATCTGGATTTTTCCTCGTTTGATTTACAATAGATGGTTTTTTGAAGAAGTTTGGCTGGCTTTGCGGATTTTTATGGTTTTTTCTACGAGAGTTTGATTCGCTACGTAGTCGAAAGGAAGGAGAATGTAATTTGATTGAATCGTAAAGAAGATAAAAACACGAAAAGTCGGTTCACCCGCATTAAAAAAAAAAATTTTTTTTCTTCCAACAAGGAAGAGCCATTAATTCTCTTTGATATGACTGATTCAGGTTACACGTGGCGATGTCAATGCCCGCCGTTACATCTGGAAAATGTTTTCAAAACATAAAAATCTTTCTCTTTTATCGATTCCAATGTTCTCATTCTAGCGGCCAAAAAACCAATTTCTTCAAATCGTCCGACGAAAACAAAATTATAAAAAAATCGGCACCATAGATTGTCCAGCTTCTAAAATTTGGATGGGAACCCAAATTCCGATCGATTCGATTTATCGATCTGTCAATAAAAGCCAGAATTTTCATCCCCCACCCAAAAATGTCCACAAACAAAAAAAATTAGACCTTAGAATAAAGTAGAAAAAAATAAATTAAAACTTCCACGAGCTTTTTATTGTTTCAACTCGAGTCCACGATTCTCGATACGCGTTTGTCAGTCGTCGCGAAAATGCGAATTCATGGCAGCTTATTAGCCGGCTCTCGGGACGTTCGTTTTGCGTGCAGCCCGAGAACGTTGTGGGTGGCGATATTCGTTCGAGCTTTTACGAAATTACTTCGGAGAAGTCGCGCGGTAGAGCAGACGTCGTCGTAGACGCGGGCGGAGACGTTGCCGTCTGCGCTAGGAAGCGGGAAAGAGAGAATATTCGCGGGGATGTTGTCGGAAACTCGTACCGACGATATGACGACGGTTGTGTTGGTCGAAACTCTTGCCCGTGGCAAAAAGGAATAATATATCGCCAGACGATACCGCACGGGTTCGACTTGATTTAAGACGGTCATTAATGCGTATCACGCACGCTCGGTCTTTTTCATCTTCGTTTTTGTTTTTTTTTTTTGCGAGCATTTTTCTTTTTTAATTCTCATTCCCAGATGCTTCGATACACGTGCGCTCTAACGCGCTTGTCGAAAGCTCGTGGCGTGTGAAAAATGTGAGTTCACTGTTTCCTATAATATTAATCCGGGAAAGACGTTGGCCAGCCGCTTTCACGATATTTATTTGCCATTAAAATGCGATAGATCGATTATCGAGTCTTGTGTAAAATAACTCTCGCTCATTTCTCAAACTAGAAAATACATTGTTTAATTGAATCGTAAATAGTCAAGGAAGATTCTTTTATGAAGAAGCCAGAACGAAGATGCTCACTTATAGTTCTCTCAATCTTGAATCCTCATAAACCAATTTTCGTTCATCACCTATGATTCAAAAGACGCAAATTGTAAGCCTTAATTAAGCTCGTGGCCTGTGAAAAATGTGAGTTCACTGTTTCCTATAATATCAATCCGGGAAAAGACGTTGACCAGCCAATTCCAAAATATTTATTTCTCATTAAAATGCGATAGATCAATTATCGAGTCTATTGTAAAAAGTCTCTCGCTCATTCCTCAAACCAGAAAATACATTTATTTACAACGATCATTCCTCAAACTAGAAAATACATTTATTTACAACGGCGTCTCTTTATTTTCATTGGGACACGACGTTTTTCATCCCTCCGACGAACTTTGCATCATCGAAATCGTGAGTCACTGTGCGAGACTAGGAACCATTTTCCCGGGGCACGCACTAATCCCACGTAGGTTGAATCATATCCGCGAAAAAGTTCAAAAAAGTGATTCACAAAGGGCAACCGAGGACACTCGTCGCTGTCATTATCAATGTTTAATTTTCGTTCGAATAAATTATTTTCATGACACAATTTCGTGGGTCGACGAAATTCGATACCATGCGTGTAACCACGGTGTGTATGTGTGTGTGTGTGTGTGTGTTGGGTGGAAAAATTTATGAAGCCGCTCGCGAAACATCGGCAAAGCTAGACGAAGACGCATCGCTTCGTTGTATCATGTGTGACTCCGGTAGCTAGAATCGATTTAACCAACGTTCGTCGTCTTTTCTTCGGATGACTCTTTTTCGGGTTCTATCTCGTCCGCGATTCTCGCAAATGCTATTAACGATCTTGTGACTACAGGCTCAAAGTTTTTCAGAGCGTTGATGCTTCGTACCTGTTGATAAAATGAGGCGTGTAGCTGTTATTATTTTCTATGAGAGTTTGGAAGGCGAGAAAGAAATATGGGAGCAAAACGAAGTAAAAAGGGTGGAAATGGAATATTACATCATTATTGCCTTTGTCGGAATGATTAATCAGAATATTTGTCGAATTTATTATTCAGCAGCTAATTATTTTGTTTTTTTTATTAAAAGCGTCTGAGTTCGAAGGAGAAAAATAATGAGGTCACTGTCAATGATTTTCTATTTTGAATTCTGTATTTTTTTAACTGTATAGGTGAAATAATACCGAAAATTCATACTCTTCAAATACTTGTATAATTCTTCGGTTGAATAAATTCGATGAGGCACGCGATCACAGCCAGATCGAATACATAATTGTCACATATCGAAACATCATTGTTCAACATTATTCCATGGAAATACGAGCATGTTTCACGACTTGTGACACAGAAGCTTTGTTTCCGAGACGAATTCGTCGGCTCTCGGGCCGACCGCTTCTTCGTAATTCACGAAAAGGCGATTACCCTCCCGGGTCGACGATTTTCCGAGGTTGTCGATCTCCGTTCCCAAGATTCTACGAAAGTGGGATGCTTCATCGTTCTATATGGAGCTGCGACGAAAAGAATTGGAATTTACGAGTATTTTATTCGGCGCGTTGTGAAAGCCGCAACACGTTTCGAGACTCTAGCCGAGCCGTCTGCTGTACTCGGAACGACTTGACACTCATTCTCAAATTGGAATCGTTGCTTGTATCGGTGTATCGATCACGAGACTCGTTGGTTACTTACCGTCTCGTTCCACATGGGTTTGGCTTCTTATGTGGGCTTGGAATCGTCGAGGTTGCAACTCACGATAGATCTTGGATTACCAACGTAATGAAAAAAATTATTGTGTATTGTTTAATATTTATTATGGACCACGATTATTATTTTTTTAGGCAAATTATTCGATGAATTAATCTATTGATTCATCTATTCATCGAGTGATCCATTAGTTGAATTTCATCGATCACGTATTAAATTGAGATTAGTCGATTAATTATAAATAATTATTATTATTAACTATAATAACTTTTACCAGCTATTACTATTAGATTAATATTCTCATAATTAGCATTATTATTCATAACATAATATATATGATTAATAATTATATAATTATATACTAATCATATTGCTATGATATATTATATTATTATGTAGTCATATAATAAGTATAATTATAATTAAAATTACATAAATATATAATACATTAGTTAATCAATTATAACAAATGTAATTATTAGTTAGAATTAACATTATATATATATGACTCATAATTATATCACTATACAACGAATTAGTTGATCAACTATAATGATAACATTATTTATCATGAGCAAAATAATCACTCCAGCCGTGCCAAAATCGTCAAACCCTATCAACCGATCGTACGTCCGATAATTACGTCGAAAATTCAATCCTTCACCAACAAATATCGTAATTAAATTCTCGACAAAGCTTTGATAAAGCGCCTCATCTCATAGGTAAACCTTTTCGCTCGGTACATACAGCTCCGAATCGACATCGTCCAAGACGTTCCGTCATCGCCCATCGCACAAAGGTTTTGTACGCGATACATTTATTCTTCTCCATCTTCTCGGACACGTGAGTCGCACGCGTTGCAATGGAACAAATTGTTTCTTCTGCCAAATATCGTCTTGCACGAACCGGGCGAGGCTCACCCGTATGGTTGCATCGTCGGATACGCGCGTTCGCGCGACCAGCGGCATCAGCAGCATCAGCATCAGCCGCAGCAGCGTCGAGCGTTCTCTCGTCGTGTTCCGCTTCGAGCATTTCGCCGGCGAACGTACGCGGCTCGTTCGGTAGCGCGCGCGCGATTTGGAAGGACAGCGGTTTTAAAATAGGTTTCGTACCGAGCGAGAGAGCGAGAACACGAGCAAGAAGCAACGCAGCACGCACGATCGAAGAGTGAAAACTACGAGGAGGCTGCCAATGCTAACGCTAAACGACCGCACACCGTTGAATCTTCGCTACCTCGCGGCAGTCTCTGATCGTGGACCGTCCATGAAACAGCAACCCCTTCGCGGTCAAGCTTCTCGTCCACTGTTGCGTTGACGAGCGAATCTGAGCAAAACTTCGTCACACGAGAAAGATTTAAATAAATTGAGAAAATAATTAAAAGAAAAATATTTTGATTACTTACTCCGATTTATTATGAATGATAAATTTTGTTAGAAAAAATAATCGAAAGTGTCGGTATTAATTTTTTTTGTTAAACGTTATGAAAAGAATAATAATTAAAAAATGAAACGGATGATCGAAGGTCGATCTTATGGTCTGGAGAATCGTCCGAAGGGATGCGAGAGTGGTGAACGTTGATACAATCGCGTTTTCGGCAACCTTAAGTACGGATCGTGGTTTGAATCAATCAAAGTGAGGATTTTGCCGTCGAGTCGTTTGAGTGCGTTGGTTGCAAAAAACATTGTTGAAATTATGTCGCACGAGTCGAGGTTTGAAGATCGTACAATTTGTCGGGGTCCCGAGGCTCGAAGATAATGAAGAAACTTCGATAAAGAAAATTTGCGGGGATCCAATTAATTCGCAAACACGCGAATGCCGATTCCGTCGGTTCGTTGGCACGTGAAAGTACGATCGAGAAAACGAACACGGCTAATTGTCTTGCACTACGAGAATAAGAAGAATTTTGTATCCCCGAACGACGTGTTCGAATTAATTATCGTAGTTGGCAATCCGCCTGAGAGAATCACCAACCGAATAAATCGTTTTTCAATCTATATCTCGCACGAAAGTACATACATTGCTCGCCACGAGTGATAATAAACTTTCGAAGGCGAATGATGGATAAAAGAAAGGCATGAAAAAAAATCGTGAAGTCAATTTTCGTGATTCGTTGAAACAAAATTTTTATCGACGTCTCAGCTTAGCAAGCGTGGAAACGTTTGCCAAAAGCCGCAGATCGTTTGAGCAATATCGCAGCGTGCGGCCGAAGCTTCGTATATTTTCTTACGACGAGGATAATTTACATAGTCGATCCATCTAACGTCGATTCAATTTTACCGTTACGTTATTCGCTCGAAAATTTCGTGAACGAGCAGTTCGAAAAAATAATATCGAAAATCAGTGCGAAGGAAAAAAAGGGGCGTAATAACGACGAAAAACAGATCAAACAAGCTAGAGCGAGACAGTGACGGGCTTGTATGAGCCACCGAGCGATTTTTTGTGATCGCTATAAGGAAACGTGGAAGAGCGCAGTAGTACGAGTCAGCGTGCGGTCGGACGAGCTGGAAAAACTGAGATTTGGTTAGGTTGTGGGCAATTATTCGACTCGAATATGTGATTAACCGTGACGATGACGAAACGATGATCGGATATTGGCTGTAAATGTGATAAAAGGAAGAGAGAAAGAGAGAGGAAGAGAGAAAGAGAGAGAACGTGACACATGTACGGTGTCACGTGCGCTTCTGCAGCGGCTGCGACACCAGAAGGTCATCGCTTCGCCGCTGGATCCTGGAGAACTTTTACCCGAGATTCGGCACTAATGGGAATTCACAGTACCGCTCAGTTCGTCGAGAAATACCACCATATTATCGGTAAGCCGTTTTTTTTAATCTTTCAAATCGGGTTAATAAAATAATATCTTTCAAAATTTGTTCTAAACTTAACGATGACTGCTATGAAATTCCCAACTGCACTGTCCACGCGAAGTGACGTAACTTGGTCGTTGCTGGGACCTTGTTAGAGCCAACGAGCATGTTTGATGGCCGCTGAACGGTTTTAATCGACGATCAGTAGCCGGTCAATGGCCGAAGATCGACGATGAAAATCGCACTGATTTACAAGATTCATCTATTCGGAGTAGTTTGATTTGTTGGAAATTGCGAAGACTGTTGTTGACAATGCAACAGGTTTTACTAACGTGACGTCCTCGATTACTATAAATTTGCTACGAGGGATATTTAATTATTGATAAATTTTTTTTTTTATCGTATTTACTAAATCGGAATAATTGAGTCAATGAAGATAATAAATTCAACGGATATTAGTTATTGCGATTTATGGATAAAGTATATTTCTGACCTACTTAATTAGCCACAAATTCATGTGTATCCAATTATTATTATGATTATTATTAAAAATCCTTCGTACCAATTATTCTCTATGAAGATTTCTCACACATTTCCTGCTTTTGAGCAAAATTTTCAACAATATTTGACGCCGTGACAGCAGATTCGTGACCCCAGTTGACAAATCGTTGATTTTCCTTTTCACTTACCGTCGCAGAGAAAAAAAAGTTTTTCGTCCGATTGGTGAATAATTAATTGGATTGGCAAATGTATTCGTTGGGTAAAATCCAATGCCGTTGACCCGAGTCCTCTAAGTTCGTTGATTTCGCAGAACGCAGCTCGTTAACGAAGGTCTTAGCGAAATTTTGATTTTCAAAATAACGTCGTCGATTTTAAAAACAAAAATTTCCCTAAGCCAAAAAAAAAAAATCATACAAATTCCTTAATTTTTCCGGAAATAACTAGATATAACCCCTTAAACTCTGTCATCACTGACTGCGATATGGCGTGCGTTCTTCCCATCGAGTACGCGAATTGCCGCTTAAACAGTGACGTCTTTATCGGCGCCTTTATCGTTTTGTACCGTTGCGTCACAGCTGCAGCGTATAGAATCAGCAAAACGCCGGAGTGGTCACGAACGATTACAAACAGCGACGTGTCGCTCGCTGTCGAAGATCGATCTCCGGGTTTCGCTAGATCCCGTTCGTACGTAAACCGTGCGGATCTTTTCCATGGATCCCTGCCAGTTCTCCGGTGCGTGAGTCAGGATCGGTTTTGCGTGTGTGTTTTCAAACCGACGAATGTGTTCGTAACGTCCGTCGTGTCTCGACACGCGGTGGGTGGCAAACGCGGTGGAATTCGTACGACAATATTTGGACGTTGAGTATAAGCACGCGACAATTCGTCGAGAGGAAAATTTTCACGCAATTCAAGCTACGTTAAGAAGTTGAGGAGGGATTCGTCGGGAGGACGTCGCGTGATTTAATTAGTTTTTTTGTTTGTTGCGAAATTGAGATGGCACGCAGTTTTGCTGATAGCGATGGATTGGTGCATTTGATATGGTTGTGATGTCTTTGAGGTTTTATGATGGATTTTGATATAATTGGGCGTGATATCGATATTTCAAGCGAGTTATTTAATTGTAGATATGGGAGAAATTAATACAGTTTCTCGGGGGGAGATCGTGTAATTTTAATGACATTAAATTCACGCCGTTTTCGATTAGATATCAATAATCATTTTCGAAATCCTAACGAGAAGAGTCGGGATATTATACGCCAGCGAACGACTGGAACGTCTTGAAGTTGTCGATCACGCTTATCAAGAGGTTATATATAGACAGAAGTAACTGTCTGTCTGGCTTCCAGAACTGGTTCAATCAGACTACGATGGATTTGATACAAATATATGCTTCAAGCACCTTATACCCAGTGATTTGTATGCTTTTCTGTGTCTACGAATTTTTTTGTTATGAAATTTTGATCAATTTGGCTTTGCTATATATTTATCAGTCCTGCAACAAGAATTTGTTCTTCGTCCATCGTCCTCGACTCGTTAATAATTGGGAACGACGATCAGAGCTTATTTTCCTTCCTCGTGACAGAAAAAGCTTTGCGTAAGTAAACTTTCTCCGCTCACGATTTTCATATCCAAGATACTGAAAATAATTATAACGGTTAATTAACGTCAATCCAAACAAATATGCGGAAATAAAAGCTCCCAAAATCTCAAAGCCTCTTCTCAAATACGCGTCTCTGAGAAAATCGAAAACTTGATGTAATAAAACGCGAGATTCCACTCTGCTTTCGATATAAATTCTCGATCAGCGAAGCGAATCAACGTTCGACAACGGTTATAAAACCAAACACCTCGAAAATAGGTTCCATTGCCGTAACGCCTCGGGAGAAGCTCATTGCCTCCGAACTGTTTTGCCGTCCGTTACGTGATAAAATCTTTCAAATCTATTAATAAACCCACATAATATCATCGCCGTGTCTTTTGCTCCGGAAAAAAAATTACATACGTCCGAAACACCGACGAAACTTCGCGATAACCCGAGCTTTCCACCTGATGCTCGTAAAAACACACTCGCAAAGTTAAAAAAAAAAAAAAGAATAAAAAAGGAAACACGTGGAGTTCGACTTTTCGACAGTCTCAACAGCGCGAGACGCAAGCAGAGGCGATAAAACCAGCAGCGATTTGAAATAAATTTTTTACGTTACCGATTGTTGGTTTGGCGCGTTCGACAAAAACCCCGACGTCCGTTTATCGTTTTTCCCCGGTGTTTTCTCTAATATTTCCGTGTTTCTCCCGTCCCGTACCCTTCGTGTATTAATACTCGTGTGCATGCCGCGAGATTTTCAATGTCGTCATAACTTCCCTCATTTCTGTTCCAACTAGTTGCCACTCACGCATCTGTCGCCCGTCCGCATTTTGCCATCAAAAACTTTTTCTTCTTGTTCTCAATCTCTATTCCTCTCTCCTTCACCCTTTTTTATTTTTAACCCTTGTTCATTTCACGGTTATTGTTATTTAATTTGGACTTTATTGTATTGTTGTCTCCAGTTTTATGTACAACTTTATTTTGAGTTAATTTTCATTTTAATTAGATTATTATTTTATTATCTTTAGTTTTTGTTTTTATTTTTATTGTGATTTATATTGTTTAAGTTTGGGTTAGTATATTTTTTTACATTGTCACTTCGCATTATTCCTGTACATTTGAATGATCGATGTTAATTCAACAGCTATCTTCCGAATTGCCTTAAATTTTAACTACGGCATAATAAAAAACCAATCCCTCTCTCTCTCTCTCTCTCTCTCTCTCTCTCGCTCTTTCTCTCTCTCCTCCGATCTACGTTTGTTCCGCGTCCGTATAGTATTTGGCATGAAAAACTCTACGTCAACAAGAACGACATCTCGTCACCGTCGAAGCGGCGATGGTCGGACGAGTGGAGCAGGCGAGGTGGCAACCGGTTGGCGTTCGCGCCCATCATAATCCATAAATAAGCATCAACTACGTTACAAAGCGGTGTATTTGCGACGCCTGCGTGGCGCGAAGCATCACGAGTGAGGTATGACAACGATTTTGGATGAAAAGTAAGACAGAGCGAAAAGAACGAAGCGTTTCGATGGCGATAGGGTGCGATAGCGACGAAAATGTCTCCGCGTATAGTCTTTTGCCACGAGAGCTACGCAACTGCTGCAAGCTGGGGACAATTCGGGGAGCCAGTGCACTCGCGATTAAAGGCCAAAGGCCTTGGGGGGAGGATCGGTTATTTAAGATCTCACGACGACGTGTCGCGCTATTCGCTCGTTCTATAGACAGTCGAAGCATAGCCGAAGATTCTTCGGGCCGGGCTTTGCGCCATTTGCTTTCGCTGCGATTCATTTGGTAGCGCTATCACGAATAAAACAGTTCTCGACAATCGATAAGAATCGCATCAACCCGGCGAAATCTGACCTATCGACTGACCCAGTCTCGTATTTGTGCGCGCGAGCTTGCGATGCGAGCTTGCGATGCAGCATCGAGCGGGGAATTCGTGCCAGTAGTAAAGCCAGCTATCGGTCAGACGCGACGAGTGTCTCGGTTTGGTCGGGGGAGGGGGGTGGAGGGTTTGAAGAGTCAACGCAATTCGGATCCGTTTCCACGGTCAGTGATCGACGGTGTAAAAGCGTCTGGGATGCGTGTCGTCATCGAAGCTCACGACATTGGCTTCGCTCCGTAGTTATCTTTCTATATAGGTTAGGGGGGTTCGTATTTGGGTCATTTTAGAATTGTGATGGGGTCAAGATCTCAATCGATTCTGAGAAGAATAACAAATATTTTTTTTTGTTTTTTTTCGGTAATTATATTGGCAGGCTGACTAATTATTTCGGAAAAAATCCAATATTATATGAAATTAACGCGAATGTTAATCGCAATTTATTTTAAAAAATTTCAATATCCGAGGAACCCCCAATAATAGATGGAAAACATTCTGTATAATCAATTCGAACAACTATAATCAATGTGAGGCCCTGAGACTCTCCAACATTCTCGTTATTCTCAAATTATTTAAACAAATCATTAAAATAGTGGTACTCCAATATTCTCGTTATTTACAATTTATTTAAATACATTAGATTATAATCGACAGAGCGACGCTGTAAACGTGGCAAGAGATAACCCATATTTATATTTTTTGTCATAAAAATAAGGTTCATACTCGTTAATTTCAGATGGTATTGGATTGATCCATAAGCAATTAGTCGATCTACCAATATCGTTACTAAAAACAGAAAAATGCCCTGTATTTTAAACGGAAAAAAAAATTCTTATCATATTTTTTTGTAATCGCTTGAGGCCTTTTCGCAGTCAAAATTCGAAACCAATCAAAATAAAAACCAGCCCACCATCAAACCACCATCTACACATTTATATCGACGGAGTTCCATGCGATCAACGATCGCGAAGGAAGAACGCTGCGAGTCCACCGTCGCCAAAAACGCGAGCTTTTTCCACGTTCGTTTCTCAATCCCTCCATAACGTGGCGACGCCCGTGGAGCTTTTGCGAGGCTCGAAGTCAAAAAGCTCCTCCGGCTTTTGCGCGCCTTAAGCCGCTTCCACGATAAACGCGCCGTTCAACGTCGAAAAGTCTTTTCTCCGTCGCTCGCATTCGCTTCTCGAAAGCTCCGAAGTTTTTATTCGTCCATCTCGCACTTGTGCGTTCTCACACGCGGATCTTGCATATCACCGAAGAGCTCGAGAGAGAGAGAAGAGCCGATGGAAGAGACGCGAACGCTCGTGCGCGCTGTCAGAGCTTTACCACGCACAGCATCAGCCGCCGTCGCTGCCGCGACCTTGCGATATTTTTGCACCTACCAAAAATAAATTCCGCGCGCGTCTTATAACACCCGACGGTTTCGGAGAGGGTGAAGAGGGAGGGGAAGAGAGGGTGGAGGGGGGGATGGACGATGATCGGACCCAGACCAGCAGACCGGCGAGCCAGCGGGTTTTATAGCTACGCCGATAAGCCAAAGGTCTACCAGCTTGGTCGAGAGGTCGATCGAGAAGCTCATGGATTGATAAAGGATCGATCGATCGACACCCTGTCCGATAAGATCGCGCGGAATTGTGATTTACACATTGATCCAATTTTTTTCCCAACTTTCAATGCATCTAGCCGATGAATTTCGCGACGCGAATATCGACACGGCGCGACTAAACAAAAAACTCTCGTGCGACGTCTCGAGAGTTCGCCCGTCTCGTCGAAGCGATCCACCTGTCGCTAGATAGTTTTCTATTTAATTCGCATCTTCGCTCCCCTTCCCGGGCGTCCCTCGCTCCTTTCGATTCCCGACCGCGAGCCAAAGGCACTTGTGTCATCGCCGGATTAATAAACGAGGACGTTTCTTTCCCCAAACTTCGGCATCTCCGATGCTTTTTCTCGATCGAATCTTTCGAAAATTCAACGTTGCCGTGTTTTTTTTTTTTCGCAATCGTCGATTTCTTCGTTTCTTTTTCTCCGTGAAAATTATTTCGGTGGGACGAGATTTTGGAAAAACGTTTGGAAATTCTCGTACAATGTTTGTTTCTCGTGTGAATTCGTAAATCACGAGTTTCTTGTAGCAAAGCGAAATAACATCGTGAATGAAGAAAGATTAATTTCGGCGTGTCGTCAAGCGCGGCAAAAGTTGCCGTCTTTTCTCGGAGTTTGGCTCGAGATCTTTGGATTGTGCGTTTCCGACATGCAACGTGCGATGCACGAGAAACAGAGCGAAGATTTCGAGTCGTGGATGAAGAAAAAAAAATAAAAGAAAACGAGGAATGTATAACTTGTTCAATATTGCGGGGTTTTACAACACCCGCATTTTTTTTTGGATTTCACGAGCACATAGGATATTCCATACGTTGTTTTATGATGTATGGAGTTATGGAGCGAAGGCGATGATAATTTTTAATATCCCATATGAGTTACGAGATCGTATATCAGGAATCATCGCGAGGCTCGCCGAGAGAGAAAACGTCGTTGCGCTGAGAGTCTACGTGGTTGACGTAGAAAAGAGCCGGAGTACTTGGATATCCTTTATTATTCTTTATTATAGCATTATCTCGTCCTGCTTGAGACGAGCAGGGCATGTACAGGGTGGCAAATAATAACAGAATGTCACTGAAATATAATATATTAGTGATGTATGATTAAGATTAATAATAATAAGTAGAGAAATAATAATATTGGTGAAAATAAATGTGATTTCCTTATAATTGTGTGTATGTATATTCTTATTATATATAGAGAATTAGCAATTTAATATGTTCCAATTAATTATTTTGTCCAGTTATTATTTAATATATTCTATATTTTAGTTATATTCGCAGTCGATCGGTAAAACAGTTTTTGGGGCTGGTTTGTCTTCAGTTCATCCGCCGCTTGTGGAGGGTCTTCGTAGTACTTATTCTCAATCTATTGATCCATTATTCTTCATTTATCGAGAATACAGTCCATTCCTCTCTTATAGAGCGTCGTCGTAGCATTTGTTTTTTATCTATCAATCTATTATTCTTAATCCATCAGGAATAAGTGCATGCATAGTGGTTGTACATAGACGCACGTGCATGAGTATTTTTTCTGTGCTTGACCAACATCCGCTCGTCCTGCCGAGCCCTCGTGGATATTTGCGTAGCCGCAGCTGCGACGCAGTCGTTCGAATCAAACAAGTCCCAAGAGCTTTCCCTTCTCCCTATTTCGTCCCTTCCGACCCTCCATCGCTACTTCGTTCCTGCTTCGCCCCTTCTCCGTCCTTCTGTTTGTTTCTCGTGGCTTCTATATCTCTCACCCTTCTTCTGCCTTCGCTCCGTGACATCCTGTTTTCCTTTTCGAGGGGAACAAATATATACTGTATATAAGGAACATGTATGTGTAATTTTGTATATGAAATTGGACATACATATACTGTGTACAGATTGTAAGAAATCTATAGACAATTCATATGTAATAAATTGAACAATATATACGAGTCATTCTAAAATTTCTAGATCGTTTCGTTCACATTTTAATGACTAAATCGACACTAAATGAATGCCCGTGCTTACAAACTTTATTTCTCGATTTTTTCCCAAATCCCTTGTCCTATTACGGAATAATTGACTTCCCGATGATCGCCGCTGCCGATCATTAACTATTTTTCGGTGAATTATTGAATACATTCATTATATATTCTCTACATTTTTTCACTTGAATCCGTCTCTTCTCTCCTACCAATTTCTTTCTCTCCCCCCCCCTTCTCTTCTCACCCCTATCGCTCTTCCTCGCTGTCTCTTCTTACCCACCCTCTTCCCACCTCCTCCCTCCCTCGTTCTCTCTGGCCGCTGATCTCGAGCTCGGCAACGACGAGAATCAGCGCGGGGGAGAGGCCATCGCGGTATTTCTGGCTCGATTGTCCGTCGAAAAATAGACGGTTTTCTGCTTCGCGGATTAAAACCCGCAACCGCCACCCAAACCTTTCCAACTATAACGCACGAGCTGCCCCCGAGATTCGATCGTACAACCTATTATTTGATACACCGCAACGAGCGAATCGCGGAGATCGCCGAAACGTATCGTCCCCGCAAGCTTTCGTACACAATTTTATCACGACGGACGATTCGCGCGCGCGCTTACGTCGATTCTGTCCTCCTTCCGTGTTACCTTCCACCGTCGAGGTCTGGGTCCGCGTCACCGTCGTCCAAAGTTCGGGGCGTGTCCGGACCTCTCCGATACTCGACCTCGACCAACAACGCAACACGACCGAAGTCTCAACAGCTCGGACTCACGTCGTCGTCGTCGTCGTCGTCTCGAATGGCACGAATCTTTGATCTTTATCTCACCGTTGAGTGGCAAATCAAACGAAATCGTAGCTAACGAGGTTGTTCACATAAAAACGATCATAAAAATATTTTTTTACATGCTTCAATGGTATTGATGGCTCGGTTTCCAGCTTGTGAACGAAAATTGGACGTCGTTGATGATGAAAAGAAAAACTCCACGTGTCGTTTCAAGGCATTCTCGGTGTTATGGATGGGATGGTCGGGAACGAGAATCGAACATCGAATATAAATGGGGGATCCGAGGGAAGGGCTGGCACGATTCACCGGCTGTTACTCCCACGTGCGAGCCTCGAGATTCGATGGGTTTTCGAATTCACAGACGTTCTCGCGTCGTTGTATCCGCGTCGGGATTTTGGTGGTAATCTCGTGGTAACTATCGAGTCGGATCGCTTTATCGAGATTTGTGTTCGATGTGATTGTTCCTACTTTCGGGGAAGAGCTGTCATTTTTTCCATGTCGTTCGGTGTTTCGATTTTGTTTCGATGGAAATGAAATAGTTGCGTATTTTTTTATTATCCAGTTATTTAACCACTAACTGAGTAATAACTCATTAATCCTAATTCATAATAAATAATTAATTAATATTATCATTGTACTTATTATAGCTCGATGATTTATTACCAACTTATTAATTAACCATTATTAATTTTAATTAATACCTTGCTGCTTAAGAATATTATTTATTCATAAGTTGAATCAATAACAGTTTATTATAAATTGATGATAAAAATAAATGTCTCATTCATCCCAAATGAACAAAATAACCTGAATAAATGATCCTAATGTTCAGCCAATGGCACACCGACGCTGATAAGAGAGTTTAAATAATGATTTGTCACATAACGTTAATCCAGATGACAAAACACAATGCGAAGACGTTAAGAAGCACATGGCAAGTTGTATCATTAATTCTCGGTCGAACGTTTCGTCGCGTGACATATCGCGAGGTATATAATCGCCGTTTCGTGTTAGTCAGTAGACGGGGACTCACGTGGCGAGTTCGAACAAATAAATAACGTTCCCACTCGAATCCGCGATTGCCATTCGACTCTTCTCTCTCTCTCTCTTCATCTCTCTCTCTCCCTCTCTTCCCGCAGCATCCGCTCGTGTTTGCTCGTGCTCGGTTGGTTGCAACTGTTTCGAGTACCGAAATAGCCGACGATCAGTCGATGACACGGTGCCGGTTAAACTGTAACGGGACGAAGAGTAACATGCCAACGAGAAACTATCGTCATCGATCACTCTGATGAGGTCAGACCAGACACGAACGTTCGAGGTCTCATCATCCCCTGACTCTCTGTGTACACGCTGCGATGCTATTTCCATTGCTCGATTCTCCCGTACCTTTTCGACAACCTTTACCGCTCCACAGGTGTTGGGATCGACGATAGGACCGACGGAATTTTCACGACGACTTGGACTCGGTACGGACGATCGAGCGCAAACAAAAGTTCGGAGAATCGACGAGGCACGTGTGCGAAATACTTTCGAAACATTTTTGTCTAAGAGGTCATGTGTAGTTGGTTGCGGAGAAATTAGGGGGATTTCGTGATTTTCTTAGACGTGTTAACGGGATTTTATTGGAATACACTATATGGTATTAGGTACAAGATATATTGAGGTATTTATATGCTTTTTTTCGGAGAAAAATGTTCAATTTTGGGGGGACTATTGCCGTTGTCCCAAAATATATATTTTTTCGTGAGATAATAATAATAAGGGTAGGAGAAAATCTGTGTTGCAAGTGAATGCAATACCGAACAGCACAGAGAAATAGAAATGATCGGTTGGTCATTTCCTTTCCGTCGAGTTGACGAATGAGAGAGACCCGGAATCGAGACTTTGAGTCTCTTACAGACCCGACGTTGGAAATAACTTTATGGACAATTGGCCAGACGGTCGTGGCGAGAGTCACAGGGTTATAATATTTTACAGTTTGCGCGGCGGGCATCAACAACGGTATCGATGGCAGAAGTACGCGCGTGCTTGTGCTACACAGCTATCGTACCAGCGCTGTCGCATTAAAAGCCCCGTGAAATGGTTCGTACTTCCGGTATAACCGGCACGAATCTAGGATCCATGCCAAAATCAATGTTTCGGAGTTTTAAAGCTTCTCACTCACGGCGAGGACCCGCTCGGCCGCTTAACAGTCGCTCCGGGGATTCAATAACCTTCCCCCTCACATTTACAGGTAGTTGTCTGAGATGATAACTTCGAAGTTGTTAGTCGTTCGAATTGCCGGATGAGAAAATAAAAATATTTTGGATTTTATCGTTGAAAGTGTTTTGTTCAAACACACACTATCGGATCAGAGAATTTTTTTTTCTATTAAAAAATAAAATAAAGTACTAATGAAATAATAATAATAATTATTATTAACTGCAATTAATAATAATTACGTATGTAATTATGTTGAAATAATAATGTTCAGATTTAATTAATACTGTAATTATGATTAATTATTGATAATGATAATTTAAAAAATGAGACTTTCCAGAAACAGCTCCGAAAATTATTAAGGGGAGGAAAATTTACATAAGCAAAATAGAATAATTAAATAGAATAGTGATGAAATTCTAAAAAATTAAATTGACGAATAGAAAAATAATGATCGAGTTTAATTCGACACAGAATTAAATTTAAGCCTCAAAAATAAATAGATATCAATAAAATTTGAATAAAATTGTGATTTCATTTCGTTTGGATCAAAATCAAATTCATTCAATTTGGGTGAATTGTAAAAAATCCTCAAACCTCCGACTCCGCTTCAATTTCCACTCTTACATCATTCCCCAATATCCCTAAGTGATTCTCACCCAAGAAAACGCTATGAAGAGATCCCGGAATCTTACGACCGTAAAACGTTTTATGACCTTTCCAACGTCGTAAAAAAAAAAGTACGCCTCCTCAACAGGACTCTGCACATTGCTCCTTAATTATCTCGCACTTTATAATTAAATTCCCAATTCGCAACTAAAACCATACCTCAAAAATGTCATCAAATATTTTTTCGACGGGATTTTTTTCAATTCTTCAGACTGTTCGATAAAACTATCCCTGGTTACCAAAACAAAATGTCGTTCACGAGGACACAAAAAAATCACATATCGACCGGTTATGCAACAGGAAGTAGGGAAAATCGTATAAAGATATCGTTGGCACACTCCGTCTAATTAACGTGACTTTTTATTACCGCAGATCGATAGGGAAATTCGAATTTGGCGAATCGCCGGATCATCCGCGATCGTGGCAGACGTATCACGATTTCTGTCTCTTCTCTCCTTCTATCTTTAGGATATAGCGGACACGGAGACTCTTGACGGTTCTCGAGCGTTCGTCGCCGGGTTGTCTGCCCGCTTCGAGCCTTACCTACTCGAGCTTGAACCTGCCGTCTGGACTATTGAGCCACTCGTAGAATTCTCCTCGATAAGCGAGCTTGCGTCACCGGACTTAACGAATCAACTTCCGACGATCTTCGCTACAACGAAACTTCATTAAAAACGAGCTTTTAGGAAAGTTTCGAGCACTTCCGGGGGGAGGGGGATTTACCGAAGGATATCACGTGCGATAAAACATTTTCTCTCGAGTTCAAGCCGTCGAAATAAGTACACGCACGCGTTCGAAGAGTTCAGTGAAGGAAAATTATTTTCTTTGCTCGAACCTTAAACGTATTCATTAGTTCTCGTTTTTTCTTGGGCGATGAGGAAATCATGGACCGTGCGCTCGTGAAATATGAGATGATAATGAGAATTGATCGAACGCGTTGAGGTTTTATCAAATGGATATTAAAAACTCGCCAAGATTCTTGAAATTTGAGGAATGATAGTTCTTGATAGAATAAGGATACATGAATTATTCTAGAATTTTTCACTGCATTATCGAGAAATTATCTGAAGTTATGAATTTGACTTCAATTATTATTAAAAGTGGTAAATTAACATTCCTGCTTGTTAATTAATTATTAGTTCAGCTATGCGTAAGGCTTGACATGTACGACGTGATCCACACTTGTAAATCCACGATTCACCCATTTTGGAGTAACTTTTTTCCGACGATCAATGAAGTAAGACCTTAAGGTGGGATCGATCCATCACGTCACCCACACGGTGGCTAATTTCGCTTTCTGCGGGTCTATTTCCAATAGGCTGAATGAAGTAAGTTTTTTTTTCCGTTCACAATCAACAGTAAAAGCATTGTCAATAGAAACGAAAAGCTTACGTTGAGACTCGAGCGAAACGGAGATCTATATACGAGCCAAGAAAAATAGGCTTCTCGTGTCTTCTATTTCCACCTCGTTGGCTCCCGCCACGAGCAAAACAGTGCGAGATGATCGAATTTATTGAGGTCGATATTTTTATTCCCTTAAGGCCAAGGTCTTGACGCACGCTTTTCCCTGATAGCCCTGAATTCTCGTCGAACGCCCAACCCTACCTGCGTGGATCACACTTTTAAATAACTTGTTTAGAAGAAAAAAATATAAGTTATTAGTTATCGCACAAGCTATCAAGAACGCGTAAATAAAAATCGAAATTCCGGTGGAAATGGAAAAACCAACCGAGCAAAAATACTTAAGTATCGCTACGGGATGACAATTATAAAACAAATCGCCACGCTCGATCACGAAGGCTGCACGTTCCAATCATTTTTTCACTGTTCATCTAATATTATCCTAAAAAAATATATTTATAATTCGCTTGATTCGACGATCCGGGTTTTTCCTCAAAAAGAATTCGATCATAATAATTCGATAGGATAGAATAGATATTATTTTCGCATCTTGTCTGTTGCACATCCTAATGTGTGTCCTCATTTTTCTACACCCAATAATCAAGCTTTTCGGTCAATCGATAACATAAAACAAAAAAAATTACTCACTACACACTGACGAATTGCGCGAATTTTCGGAATCGTCGAAGAAACCCCTTAAAAAAAATTCCCCGCGGCGGATGTTTCGAATTTTTCGACCGATCGAAAAGCACGAGGACTTTTGAATCGTCGGCATGGGTCTACGTGACCGAAGCTGCGTACGTCAATGATATTCAAACGTTTTTATTTTTCATTTCTCTCCTTTTTTTTCTCCACCGTCTCGGTCTGGATTGGGCGGTGTAGCATATAGCACGCGGGATATAAACGTTGCTGAAGAAATTCCACGATCGCGGAATTAAAAGCCTCCGTGTCCCGGATACTTCGATAAATCAGTGGGGGAAAAAACGATTGCGGGGATTCGCCGTGGGCGCCGGAACGAAGAAAAAATAAAGAATCGTTCGAGCGGGGCTAAATCGCCGTGGCACGGTTAACCGGCCGATGATTTATAATCGGGTTTTCACGAACCAAAGTCGAAGCCTGAACACGAAAGCTCGGATTCCGTGTATATCCTTTTTTTTTTTTTATTTTCCAAATTTTTTCATCCTCCGCCCTATTCAGACTCTCGAGCGCGATCGTCGTCTGCCGAGGCGTGAAAACGGGAAAACCCGCCGTTGAAAATATGCGAACGTCGTTGCGATCGCTTGAAATATCGTCAATTATTCCAATTCCCCACACCAGGAAGTCATGATTGATCCCCGAGCTTTGCTCACGGGGGGAAAAAAATGTTTGATATAAAAATAAAATACAAATCGCTATGGAAGGTTCGTTAAAAAAAACGAGACACTGACGAAAAAAATGTCGTAAAGTCTTGCCGTTTTTTTTTTTTAATTCTGTCGAAGTCCTGGAATTTTTGCTCTGCCGGGGAGACTGGGATCCTTTTCAGGGTCGAGAAGGATAAGGGAGGGTTAAAATGAGGGCGCGTAAAGCCGTGAAATGCGACGACGAGAGGATCGGCCACTCAAAATTCCATCAACGCTTTTATCCTTACGAAACCAGAGCGCTACGTGCCGCAAGGTCAAGAATTTCGGGGGTGAAGGTAGAAGAGAAATAATGAAAAAATGTAAGACAGAAGCGGAAAGAAAAAAGTATGCGATATCGAGTCCGCGGCGAGACTCGTAGCGAGAGTTAATTCCAAGCGTGAGTAACGTCTCTTACGTACGTAAACGAGGGTGGAAAACACGATCGCTGATGTCCTCTTTTTTTTCTACATTTTTTTTTCTCCCCAATCCAGACGAAAAACCATCGTTGCTGTTTTTTTTCCCGTCTTTCGAATATCTTTCAATTCTTCGGTTTCTCTTTGCGTTTTTTCTTCAATCGCACAACTGCGGATTGTTTCGTTAGGGTGGTTATCGCGCTCGTAGTCGAATGACGCGACGTTGAGATTGTTAAGCGCAAGCACGAACCACGGAAACACGATTATTTCGTCGTTTTCGACGGTTTCTCGTTTCTTTAACGGTTTTTGTTTTTTTTCCGTTCGGTTCTTCGCTCGCGACTGTGCGGACATCACACGAAACATCACTCACTGTCCATCGCGTTGGAAAAATTATTAAGCGAAATTTATCATTCTCCTGACCGGGCTCGTTTTCTTTTGAAAACGAATTTTCACGCGTGTAGCGCCGTTATAATGTGACGGTTTTACAGGACGACGCTAATATTTCACCACCCCGTGCAAAGCCAATTTTCACTTGATCTTCGTCGTTGTATATTTTGGGTTTTTTTTTCTTGTTTCTACAGTCGTGAAATTTTCGTGACGTCTTGTTATTTTATTTTTGACTCCTTGATCGATTCTTTCATTATAGGACGACTCGTTTTACGCCGTCCCGTGAGTTGTCTCCGTCGGTTGGAGAAACGGAATTTTGTGAATCGCCAATTGGGGTTTGTTGAGGAATAAAATTGTGTACATCTGTTGTGAGCTTCTCGAAGCGAGATAATTTTTATTCGGTTGTTGGTGGAATAGGCGACGATTTTGAGCGATTTCTGGTCTAATAAAGGCATTTTTTCATCCCTTCGAGTTCTCATCATCGCGCATAGAATTGTTTTTTTTCATACAATCCTATAATTTTTATTCAAGAGTGCGAAATTTACCTCACATGAATTAATTCATCTTCCTAATTTCTACTTCAAGATTCGTTATTGACTTTTAAAAAACTGTTGAATGGTCTCTCTTACATGCTAACTCAACGATTTAAAAAAAAAAAAAAAATGTCAGTATTCTCTAACCTCGTTTTCTAGCTCGGCAACAACTTGGGGGTCGGCATTAATAGATGCCAACTAGAAACAAGCAAAAGCACATAGAACCAGCGAAATTACCGAATATTATAGAAAGAAAAAATAGCAACTTAACATATGTATAAGAAAATGTTATTTTTTTTTAATGTTCAATCCACCGAATTTTTTTTCTCAAAGTGTCACATAATTTTGTCATCATTTACATATTTCCATCCGTGTGTTCGTTTTTTCATCTCCTACCGTTTCCATTAGTTTTCGAAGGATTGCCAACGAATTAAAAAAATCACTATTATCTTAAGACCCGTCGAATAGATGCTCCACATTGCACGCAATTTCTCTATATCCATCTCCACCGCCGCAATGTTCTCTAATCCTTGATTTTTTTTTCATATCAGCAACCAAAATTGTCAAATAATGTGTAATGTACCACGCGCAACCCCATACGTTCCTCCAAAACACTTATCCTCTCTCCCTGGAGCCCATACCCACAATCCCATCGTCCAGCCCTCCATTTCTCACCCCATCAATTGTGCGACGCTCTTCTGGAACTCATTGAACCACGCAAAGTCATCAACAACCACGGAATAAGTTGCTTAAACGTCGAATTTAAAAAAATGTTAAAAAAACATAACAATGGAAACAAACGAAGACGCAAATTGCGTCTGTGTCGACGAAGTTAAATACGCCGGTCGTCTAGCCCGTAGGCGCCTAGGTGGCTCGGTATTTGGCAAGCGTCAAATATCGCACAGTTACTAAATGAGAGACCACCTTGGTTATTAGTCGAGCTGCGTCGTCGGTCCACGAGAGAGGACGGGGGTAGACATAGACTCTGGTGTACTACAAGTACTACAGTGTTGTTGTAGTAACCGACGCTATAACTCGATCTTTCGGTGCTTTCGTCGTCGTCGTCGTCATCGTCTTCGTCGTCGTCGTCGTCGTCGTCGTCGTTGCCATCCCCGTCGTCGTCGTCGTCGTCGTCGTCGTCAGACTCGTCAGCTCCATCGTCTTCGTTGCGAGTGAAGAGGGTAACCTGAAGAAACGCCAGCTAAGAGCCAGACGAATAGTAGGAGGCGAAGAAGGAAGAAGAAGAAGAAGAAGAAGAGGAAGGGAGAGAACGATAGAAGACGAGAGGAGCGAGCGGCGTGCGAGGCGAAAACGGCGGAGACGCTTTTAGATTCGGAGCGTCCACGTAGTTGCGGACGCCCTGAGAGCAGTAGTCGCGTACCTTGGGCAGCTTCCACCTTGCCGGCTCTCGCGATCTCGCGCGATCATCCCAAATTCGTTAACAATCCGAACAATTGGATTTCGTATTCAAACGCAGGCCCGATTGTCATCGCTGATTCCTTCAACGCGCCGTTTTCCGAAGCCACGTAACTCGTTTCGGACTCGACGGTCGGTCAGCAAGTTCATATTTCCCGAGTTAAACGCGGTCAAACGGAATAAGTGGTTGTTCGTCGAAAATACCAACGCTCCGAACTTCACAGTGTCACGCCCGGGCAGTAAAAAAACGGAATTTAAACGAAATTGTTCTTCAAGTTTGAAAGAAAAAAAGTAATCACAGGCAACCGAAGCTTCACTCGCCAGTGGAATGAACAGATTCGATGCCAGAAGTATCGATAGACGACGCAGCAAGGATAATCACACGATTAGCTTATCGAACGGACGGATGAATGCTGCCCGTAGATGAGGATCATCGGGGCCGTACGAGGTGGTTGGAAATACCGGGTTGGCATGTCGGCGCCGACGTTGAATCGTCGTCAAGCTGCAGGTTGACAGTAGAAGTAGGATCGTGGGTGTTCATCGTCGTGGTATCGTCGTTTGTTTCGATTTTGGCAGTGATATACCAGTGAACGTGACAGCCTTCGTGGTGTTGGTGCGGGTGTCAGTGTCGTCGTCGTCGTTTTCTTCGTCGTCGTCGTCGTCGTCGTTAACGAACGAGCCCCCGGTGTTTCGTTCGTGCGACAATAAATACCGTGAAAGTGGTGCGCGTGGCGAAGACCGATCAGAGGGACGCGACGATGGCGGAGCGTCCCGGTTGCAGTGGTCCAACGAGAAGACGATCGCGTCGAGACAGCAGCGACGCCGCTGGTGGTTCGTCGGGTTCGCGGGGTACCCCGGCTCCGACGTCGAAGGAACGAAGAACGAAACGCCCGACCAAACCCATGAAGGAACGATGGTTGTTGACCCGGAAGACCTGGCGATACATGGCGGACGCGGGTCGTCGTTTGATACCCGACGGTGCTCACAACAGAGCGGAGGACATTCCTCGTATCGAACAATACTTCCAAGAAGTTTGCCAGAAGGAACCGAAATTTTTGCTGTGGAGGAAAGCCTCGTATCCGGGAACTTTGGGTTTTCGTACGCACAGACACCGAAGGCTTACGAAAGGTGGAAGTTGCCGAACGAAAGCGAGTTCCGCGGACGAGGCTGACGACTCGAGAGGATCGGGATCGTCAACGGCGGGTCAGAGCCTCTTGTTTCAAGTTACGTCGGGTGGAAGATTCGACGTTGCGAAGACGAAGAGAAATTGGCTGATCGCCGAAAGCGGCAGCACGCCCGCATCGCCCGTGGGCAGACGGAGAGCTCCGCAGGAAGATGCCGAAGCGAAAGTTCTCGCGGATATGTTGCAAAAGTATTTGAACATGCAGAACGAAGGATCTTCCGGATCCTCGGGACCACCTGTCAATCTTGAATCCAGCAAGATCGATGAAGCTGCAGCGTCGGCGGCCAATTGCAACGTTCCCTTTGATTATCAGAGTTTGATAAACAAACTTCAGCAGCATTTGGATCTGATAATGGCGGAAGGACGGAAGGACGATAAAGCACGTTCCGGTGGTCGGAACGAGGGTGAAGCTGGGCCGAGTTCGATGCTTCCTTATCGGGGCGATTACGTGCACAAATCTTTGGTCGAGACACTGAGTCGTCATTACAGCAAATCGCCGAATCGCGAGCACGTTATTTCAGGAATTTTGACGGACAGAAAGCTTTTGGAAAAATTGTACTTCGATCTGCGTTGCACCAGAGGTTTTAGGGGACCCAGAGCGACGGGTGCGTATACCTCGCCTTCGAGATGGTGGGGCACACCGAGAACGCGATTATCGCCGAAGGACAACGACAGCGATTGGCTGTCAAGTGGCAGCAGTGGCAAGAGGGATTTGTCGTCGCCACCGCCTTTGATCGCGGTTCAAGGTCCAAGCACGGACAGAGGTCCGGTGGATAACGTTGCGCAGACGGATCCGGTGTCCAGGGAAGTCATCGAGGCTCTCAGAGCTGAGAGAGATCGGGACGAAGGGGCGAAGGAAGGCGGCGGTCACAAAGGATCGGGTGGTAGGCGACGCAGCAGCGTTGACAATGACGACGTTTCGCCATCCGTCAGTGATACCATCAAGAGATACCTAAGGATGGCACGAAAAAAATCCATGGACGCTGACAAGGCGGATCGTTTCAAGAGGGTCAATTACGATCGTAATCTGAGAAACATCAAGGCCAAAGGAGAAATCACAAAACCGGGTGACGACGATGGCAACAGCAAAGGCTGTCAAACCGATGACAATTGGATAAATTATTATCGCGATACAGCGATGGGCATCATGACCGATGGAAATAATGACAATTTGTCGGACGCGGACACGACGACATCGCCCGCGAGTAGAAACGCGAGTTCCAGAAGCAGCATCGACGCTGGCCTCGGTTCCGAGGAACCACCTTCAACTCCTAAACATCATCATCACCAATCCTTTCTGTCCCATCTCCTTCACGGTTCGAACGCGCACAAGGACAAACCACACTCGGCTCCCGGCTCGCCGGCTCTCACGACCTCCTTGAATTCCGCAGGTGGTACAGCGATGCAGAAGAGCAAATCATCCAGCAGCGTCGTGCATCACGGCAGCCGGCTGGTCGCCAAGAAGATCTGGCGTTCTAGGAGCAAAAGCACCTCGAGAACGGTTAATCAACCCTCGGTTTGGACGCCACAGGTGAGTTTTTTATTCGTTTGTTTACACTTTCACTCGCGGGGGCTTGTTTGAGAGAGTGTTTTCTCCAATGCGCGGTGATATATCGGAATTTTCTAATATATATGGGTGTGATATATGCATATATATATATAGGCTCCGTATTTATATACATACGAGCGATCATGGGGAAAAACGATCTACCTACCTTCAAGAATGTAAAGATGAAGCGGCAGATTTTATAAAAGTTTTATAGAATTTTAATTCACTCCGATTCGTGGCCAGTCTTAATCTTCCCCGGTTTATCTTAGATGAATTGTTTAATTTTTTTTTCGAAACGACTTTGTGAGCGTGCCATTTTACCCCTTTTTGAATTCCACTCGACCGGACCGCTTCGACATTCCCTGCATATAAGCGCATTGGTCATTTTGGGTGGACGTGTGGTCGTCACGCGCCCAATTACAATCGAACCGGTCTTGATGACACGTGCACTCGTCAATTGATAGATCCCGACCACGTTTAGTTTGTTCGCGCAAAACAATATTTTCGACCTTAGACATTTTTTATTTCTCGATAGCATTGTTTTTATTAAATTCGAATTTCTATAATGTTCGACGATGGTTGCTGGTGAGCTAGTTAATTATTCATTCTGTATTCATAATTGTTCACATATACAATATATATGAGACAACTAAAATCAATCAACATGGAGGTCGATTTCCCGTAAATACAAAAATAATAAGGAAGCATTGTGCAAAATTCTATTTTTTCCGCTAACGATATAAATTATTCCAGGTCAAAAACCGATAATTCTTTAATTTTCAGCCACATTCCCTCTGAAAAAATATAATTTGACGATTACTTTTTATATAATTTAAATATTATTATTTATATAATTTAAGAACATTTATCAAATATAATTTGAGAATTATTATTTAGAAAAAATATATTTGAAAAGAATAACAGAATAGCAAGGATTCGTAAGTCAACTCGACCTTGGACGGTCCCGAAATCCTCGGCCATGAGCGACGTCGGCTCGTTAGGCGCGTCCGAGACCCGCGATAACCAATTTAGGGCCTCGGAATTTTCGCTGGCGCCGCCCAAAATAGGTGCGCTCTCGCGAGACACCGCCGTGCGTGCACACAATCACCACCGCCACGTCCGTGAAATTTCTCACACCGCGGTAGTCGCGCTTACACATTATGCCGGTACACATAGTTCCACCCGGGGGATGCTGTATGTACCATCTTCCGTAATTTCGACAATTTTTCGTTGGCGATCGAACATCTGACGTTTTTATCGACCAGTTACGATTTCCATAGTGCTTCCTCGACGAACCCAGATCGACCGTGACGTTCAATTATTTCGCCCTAACTATAATTCCAAAATGAGGCGCAAAGCGGAAAAAATGTAGACGCAATCTCGCATTATCGATTAACGTTCAAGGACGAAAAAAGAAATTGAAAAACTATTGAAAGACGTTATTTTAAATGGATATCTTTTCTGCCAATGAAATATTTTTTATTTCTATGCCTCGTGGTTCCGTCAGGGTTGCTGGGAGAATTATTTCGCACCCTTTTTTCCTATCCCTTCGGCAAGCTTCGCAAGCTTCGTTGAAATAAGTCTCACGCTTTCATCGAGAAACGCCTCCACCTTCGCGACTTGCAAACTAGCGTAGCGACGCTAAAAGTGAATACGTATATCTATTTTTTTCGCCCTCTGGCGTCGCATCAACGGCTACAGCGGTATTATTTAATTCGCAACCCGGTCACGCAATTCGTCGACGTCCCGCGAAAAGTACCCGGTCGACACTCCACCGTCCTCTTTGTCGCCCTTTTCACGCCACGACTATAATGGTCCTCTGTCACATAATTTTTTTTCCTTCCGCGGTTTTCAATCTCCATCGCTGTCTTTTCCGACCGGAACATTTTTTATTTTCACGTTATAAAATAGTTTTATTATTTTCTTCCGGCCGCGGAGTCGCGATTGGCTCGTGAGAACGCTGTCTATGCATTTAAAAGAGAGTCAACGTATATTTGCACGTTAATCGATTTTAACAAGCCGTTGAAGTTTGTGTACGATAGAAGAATGGGGATTGAAACAAAATTGATATATATCTCATTGGCATGATGATTGACGTGACAAATTTATTAGCGTAACATCGACAGAGAGAATTTTTTTGAATGACAAAAGTGTTGACATTTTTTCGACACTTTGTACAGTATCGGAAAAAATTGGAAAAATTCAATGAAAATTGGAAACATTTGGTTCACATATTTTCGGAGAAATAATAGTTAATTGAAATTATTAATTTAAAGAAATAACCGACGAAAATTTGTATAGTGGAATAATTCAAGTAAAATTGAAAAAATTGAAGTAAAATTGAAAAAGTTTTAATATTAAAAGTTTCTTCGTAAAATAATTGCAATAATCTGTGTAATCGTGATAAATAAGTTGTTCTCTGACTCGAATCAACCCTAGGACAGATTTGAAAGCAATATAAACCGATGATTGATATATGTAGATATATTTTTTTCTTCACTCCCTCAATACCAAATACAATGCGTTAAATTCAATGATGCAAACACGATCATTTTTCTCAATATTAATTCAAATTCGAGCGTTTCTAAAAGCAACCAAATCCGTCACTTTCTACATAAAAAGAAATCTTCCACCACGCATTCACCCAAACATTCTACTATGAATAATACAATATTCCACAATTGTCTTCAATCTGTGTACAAATTTATTCCTCGCAGACGGAACGAAACCGAATAAAAAAGCATATTTGTCGTAAAAGAAAGAAAAAAAAACGTAGAAGGTAAATAAACGTGTGCACATGCTCGTGAATACCTTGAATATCCGTGGAAAAAGCCTTGGTAAAATTTTCTCGGCAAAGCAAATTCACTGTTGAGAATATCTCGAAGATTTATTCGATTTCGCAGGACAACGTGTGATGCGATTCAAACGTAATATTTGCAGGGAAAATGTACGTGGGCGGGCACATCCGGTCGTCGGGTGACCTTGCAGGACACTCCCTTGCGAGCGTTGTCGGAGGTCGAGCGAAAGGTTCTGTGCAGGGTCGCGGTAGCGAAGCTTCAAGCACTCAACCTTGGCGTCCACATACGCCCACCCAGTGGTGAGTAAAATTTATTTTACGACATACGGCGCTACTTTTACTCGAGATTGTACGGCTGAATCGTATCAGTCCATCCATACAAGCAGAAACGTCTTTCCCATTCGCGATTGAAGAGAAAAATAAAATAATATGAACGCCAATTTACGTTGTTGAATCAAATTCAGTTGCCAGATGCAGGGAAAAAAAATATTTTCGGAGAAAATCTTGAATTGTCGCACCGCGAAAAGCTTGAATATTTAAAAGCTCAATTTCGAATTGTCGTAGATCGATTTTTTTTCAGTATCCCGTCGTTAATATGTTGCAGAGTCTCTTGGAAGTAGCAGCGTATCGACGAAGCCGAAGAGAAGAGCTTATTTGCTCAAGCGAAAAGCTCTGACCACTGGTTTCTTCGACAACAAGAGCAAAGATGACAAGGACAAGGGTCAGTTTGATTCGACTCTACGGAGCTGCAACGTACTTATAACATTAATCATAAGGCAAGAGAGTGCAATTAATAAAATCGTGTTATTTCATCATAATCGCTTGGTCTCTGAATTCAGACGTTATTGTTGTTGTTGTTGTTTTTTTTTTTTTTACTTTATTGACTTTCATTATTACTCACCATTGACGGCTTGTCTGAGCAACGTATTTTTGAGAGAATACGATCATTTTCGATCGTTTTGACGGTATTTTTTAATCACTATGGCGTCGATCTAACTCGAATACATTTTATGGAGCTTCAATCGATTCTCGCAGATTAATTTACGGTGACCACCATTGGTATGTTTGATTGATTCGGCGTTTATTTTTGAAGGATTTTACTGAGTTCGAAGTGAAATCAGTGGAAAAATTCGGCTGACATTCGAGAGAACGCAAGAAAAGAACTTTAATTCGAATTTTCAATATCAGCGTCTCGAATTTCTCAACAATCGTTGGCTTCTCATTTAATTTTTATATTCACATTTTTCGTTCTACAAAGAACACGCTTCAGCCAATTTTTTAAAAATTCCAACAGAGAGAAAAAGAATAAAAATAATACCAATATCGTTACTATTAGGACTCCACAACTTGCTTGTTCGCCGTCAAAAACGTGAATTGCAGAAATATTTGTTGCTAATAAATTTATTGGATCGTGTCGAGAATCGAGAAGTTGGAAAATTTTCATCTATTTTGAGTGGAGTCGTTGCGTGACATCAGAATGAAGATTGGTCGGTAAATTTTGTGGTTAAATTGAAGATAAATATTGCCGAAGCGTGTCGCTAAAATTAGAATTAGTTTTACCGCACAGTCGCGGAATATATATCATTGTAAACTTCGCTCACTCAACACAGTCGGTACACGAGACGAAGCACTCGAAGCAAACGTGCACATAAAAAATATCAAAGCCGGCGAGTAACGTGGACGAATAAAAAATGGTCTGTTTTCAATTACATTAAATCATGAAAAAAACATAAACCATTGTCGCTTGAATCATTGGTCGTTGCGAGAACCGCCTTGAGAGTTTGATTAATCGCACCGTTGATCTCGTTTCGAAGAAACGATATTTCGCGATAAACATGTGTCTCACGACGGTCACCCGGGGTCCGGAAGACCCCGAAATATTTCAGCGTTTAACTTTGTATAAAAATTGAAAAATAAAAACAAAATAATTCGAATTCTTTTCATAATTTGATAGACTTTTTATTTTCTTCAATTCTTATCTTTATAGTTCAAAATCAATGTATTTTTTTAATCGTTGACTATCACCACAATTCTTATCTCAAAAATAGTCTCGCGACGATGCTAAAATATTTAAATTATAATTTAAAAAAAAAAAATTCGCTCCTAATTGTCGATCGATGCTCCTCATTTCCGTTTTCATCTCTCGTTGAATTTTTTTCAACACCTCGCCATTTTATTTCTCCGAAATAAACTCATCGTACAACATCTAGAATGTTAAAACCACGTTCTGTTATTTTTTTTAACCACTTTAGGCGAATAGTTTGCTCACAATCCCTTTTCGAAAACTGACCGGTCGGAATCCACCCATTGCGACGGCCGTGATATTATTCAGTAGCGTGACACCGAAGGGCTTTCATTCGATTCCCTTTCATTCGAATCTTCGAACGTGTTCGGAAACGATGAGAGACGTTGACGGTGCCGAAACGGCAGCACGCGAGCTGTCTCGACGGGCTTATTTCCGTGCTGGCAGTGCCGAATTGGCCTGTGCGTACGCGACAAGCGGCGCACCAGTGACGTCCAGCAATAGCCCAACGACGACTATTTATACTTATCCATGGTGAGAAATAGAGATTGCAAATTCAAGCGAGTTCCACAACCAGCGGGAAAGGTTTGCCGCACGGACGAGAATGATCGAAGAGAACGAGATGGAACGCCCAGCACCGTTGGTGGCTCCGTCGGACCGTTCTATCTATGATAGATAGTGATATCTCTGTTCATCGTGGAAATTACGCGTTTTCGCGAAATTCCTCGAGTCCTCGGGCGAGCAAGCCAAATCGGTTTCTCAACTTCGCGAACTAACACGTAAGCGCGATGAAACAAAACACGAAGAAAAAAAATGTATGAAAATTTTGTGGTTATTTTTTTTTTTATCGTGGAGGAGATAATCGATTATGGGGGAGGATTTTTTTTTCGAGTTTGGGGCCGACGTGTGAAAAAATTGAAGGTAATTTGAATGATAATTTTTTGGGAATTTTATTTGAATTTTATTTTTGTAAGAGTAAGGTATTAATATTAGGCAGCGTGAAAATAATTTGATTTAGAAATTTGTGTTATCTCAAATAATTTTAGTTCTTTATTTAATTTTTTTAATTTTAAATATTTTGGAATAAAAGAGTTGTTATCGAGATAAATCTTCAATATTCATTGAATCAATTACGTTTGTCCAGGGTCTTAATAAAGAAATAGAGCTACATTCATTGACTCGTATCACTCAATATATTTAAAAATTTTGTTATGTCTTTCCCTTGATTTCGTTGCATCGCAGCTTTTCTAATTAATCAAATCAAACCGAGCATAACGTAAAGAGTTAAAGCTCGGTGATTATTGTTGCAACAAAGTGACAAAGGGGAGGAAGCCCTTGCCGGCTCTGCTTTTCAGTTCCGGGTAACGACTGCCGTGCGCTGTTTATTTTTCACTCGCTACGAAAACGCTATCGATACTCTCGACACTCGCGAAATGTGGGCGAAGCTTGCTTGCTTGCGCGATATTTCATACACGAGCCGCCGTGTAGTCACGTACTAAGTAGAAGAAACTCGAGGCAAGACGGAACACTCAAATCGGATTCACGAATGCGGCAAAATAGCTGACAAAAAAAATTTCAAAAAACGACTTTAATAATTTCCACGTCCGATGAAAAAAGTCCGAATCGGATTCAGCCTAAAATTATCGACTGTCCCAAATTATCCCAAGCTTCCCCACCTTAAGATTAAACAAGTCTCTCCTACTAATCCGAAATTGAACGCCTTGCAATTTTCGATGGAATTAAAAACCGTCTCACCCTCGACAATTTGTTTTTCCGACTCTCCACAATAATCTCTAGGAATTTTAATTTTCTCAAGTCACATTCGGTATTTTTTTTCTCAACTCGAGCGTACCATTTTGCCCCAGGTCAATCTATAACCCATTCACGAGGCTCGATTTTTTTTTTTACGAGCGAAACCGCGCGTGCCACTCAGTGATGCTCGTGACGATTCCCGCTGTTCATTCGGCCACCGATCGTTACGAGAACGAAAATATATCAATCGCGATCTCAACAGCTCGGCACGAAAACCAACACGCGCTTCTCCGGTGACGTCTCAATTCGGCTGTAAAAACTGCGTTCAAAAGTGGGTTAAAAAAATTATTAAAAGCCACCGCGACGGTAGGATCTCATAATCACGTGAGTCTTAAGACGATTGGCCGAGTGTGAAAAGCGCGATTGTCTTCGAATCAATCAAATTATTCGGGTCATGAGAACAAAATGATAATAATAATAATAACAAGCTCTCAACGCCGAGACGAAGGATTTCGAAAATAATAAGCTGGCGAAAAAGCCTCGTCGCTCCGACCCTGTTCATAATCCAAAATGGTTACATTGCAGATTTTTTTACCGTACATTCCTCGAGTAAAAAAAAGAAGCACCCACACAAAAACAAACACAAACAAACACCCGCGAGCCCTCAGAGTGCCATTAAATGCATCGACACTGACTGAACTAACTGGCCAATAACTGTACACGCTGCTCGTGGATACGATTCGCCCCTTAAACGTCTGTACATCGTCGGCCGTGGGTTTGTTCCGGGGGCTAGCCGCGGGAAAACGACTCGCCGCGCCACTCGCTTCCGGATATATTCGTTGGCTGAGCCATGCGAACAACGTTGCTAATTGCGCTTCGGGGTACAACTAGAAAAATAGCTCGCGTAAGGGAAGAACTGGTACGAATTGTTTGTTTGATGCCAGGTTCGTAATAAAAGCGCCGAGACCGTGTGTTTGATTAACCCTCGAACGTATCGAACGTATCGTCGAGTCCAATGATAATGAGCGAACGATGACAATGAAGAATTTCAAATTACGTCGTACTGTTTCCCGATGTAACTCAAATTATGGAACGTTTGTTTTATGTATAGTAGTATTGATATTATTATTTCTTTCTATAATAATAATAATAATAATAATAATAATAATAATCATAATTATTATTATTATTATTATTATTATTATTATTATTATTATTATTATTATTATTATTATTATTATTATTATTATTATTATTATTATTATTATTATTATTATTATTATTATTATTATTATTATTATTATTATTATTATTATTATTATTATTATTATTATTATTATTATTATTATTATTATTATTATTATTATTATTATTATTATTATTATTATTATTATTATTATTATTATTATTATTATTATTATTATTATTATTATTATTATTATTATTATTATTATTATTACTATTAATTATTATTATTATTGTTATTATTATTACTATTATTATAATAATTATTATTATTTAACAATAATTACAATTACAATTACTATAATATTTAATAATAATATAATAATTATAATAATAATGATAATAATAATAATAATTATTGTTATAATTAATATTATTATATAATAATTATATTACCATACAATAATAATAACAATAATGATAATAATAATAATTATTATTATTAAAAATAATTATTGTTTTAATTAATATTATTATAGAATAATTATATTTCCATATAATAATAATAACAATAATGATAATAATAATGAATATTATTAAAAATAATTATTGTTATAATTAATATTATTATAGAATAATTATATTACCATATAATAATAATAACAATGATGATAATAATAATAATTATTATCATTGTTGTTGTTGTTGTTTGAAAAAATCTCGAAATGAAGTTAATAAATGTATCGGTTAGAACCTTCGTCACTCCAATGACTCCGGGGGGAGCGGGGGGGGGGGGGGGGAGACTCAGGTGGACAGACGGTTGTCCGCGTAACAGCAGCATCGTCCGGTGTGGTATGAGACACAATTTCTCCGTCTAAATATAGTCCGCGCGGGGTGGTTCGACGCCGTTGCATATTTCCGCATATATACCGAGTTTATTTGCGGTCCACGGCGAGGCACAGTAGCGTGAGCTTGCGCTCGCGCGCACCCTTTTCTCCCGTAAAAAAAAAAAAGCGAGAAAAAAAAAACTATAAAGACGAACCACACAAGCGCAGCGGGATTGCACACTCGTAGATTCGTGAAGCCACCGACGGGCGCAAGCACAGCGCGCGAGACGTCAATCGCCCGCGTGATAGGCACGAAGAGTCTTCCGACCCGTCCTGTCTCTCGTTCGCTCGTTCACTTTTCGCGAATCCGCGAGGTCACTCACTCGAAACACGATCGGAGAGACCACACCGCATCTACTTCGCGAAACCCTCGAGACTGAACGTTCATCCGCCTACTCTCCTCTTTCACTCGTCGATTCCGCAACTTCGGCTTTGATATTTATTTTCACCGATAGAGTAGACCCCGCCGCGATATCTATTCCCGGCTGCGCGAGATTTTATACCTCATGCATCTTGCTTTTTCACCGCTTTCGTTGGTACTTCATCGCGGCTATGCGCGACGACCGCGCGGGCTTCTCGTTTGGATGATCGACGAGAAATTCAATACTGCAAGCTCAATTGCATTTTCTATTTTTTATTTCGTAGATCATGCGTTCGGCTTAAGTTTATTTGAAAATTTTGTATGCATGTATAAATATCGAATTACCGGAATTGGGTTTCGATCGATTGATCGGCATCGAAATCGGTGAAATTGACCGATGTTGTCGTGGTTGAATCGTTTTAGAGGGAAGAAGATGCATTTTTTTATTTTTGTTTAAGTTTTTTAATACATGAAAGAGAATGGGGATGACGGGGAAATTAA
Source organism: Sussaba pulchella (assembly GCA_963971145.1). Lineage (NCBI taxonomy): Eukaryota > Metazoa > Arthropoda > Insecta > Hymenoptera > Ichneumonidae > Sussaba > Sussaba pulchella. Next base: position 16,822,962 of record OZ020166.1, read on the forward strand.
TTTATGAAATGATGAGATTTGAAAGAAAGAAAAAAATAGAAACATTCGGCAATTTGTGTTTAACGTGCGATGACGCGTGGGCCACGCGAGAACGAACTCTCGTTCATCCATCCCGCTCTGACTCGCATGGCCCAGATCGCGTTCTATAATCGTACACGCAGAGCAGTTCGTTCTTTTAACACCGTTGCGTTGCGTCTTTTCACGTCGGAACGACGCTCCGTCTCGCCTATCGAATTGCTTGTACATACCATATTTATATACATATATATACAGGGTGTTTTACGGAAAAAAAATCATTTATGGCAGCTCTCAGATGTGAAGTATATACCATCGGAAAGCATCTCGCCAAATCCGAGCCAAATCGGACTATTTTAAGAGATCCCGCAATCATTATATATTGATTTGCAATTTAATTAATTGCACGAAAAAAAATCGTTTGACCAGTTGAAATCGATTTTTCTAGTAAGTACGAATATCACCCTAATCGCCATATTCATGTATTTATCACTTTTTTATATATTTATCACTGTTTAATAATTGCAAAACCCCTGAAAGCAGATCAGGTTTCAGATCACGGCTCAGATTTGGCCAGACGTTTTTTAATAGTATATACTTCAAACCTTGTAGCTGCGTAGAATTTTTTTTTCTCCACATATACCCTGGTATATGTATAATGCACATATATATACGCAAAAATAGAATGGAGGATCAGATTTATCGAAGACAATTGAATAATTGTTGCGGCAATGTTTTAGAATCGGCAGGAGGCCTCGTCTTCGGAATCCCGCTGGGACAGTGTCTGGAGAACGATCGTCTGGCTAGGATCGCCTCGGGTGAGGTGAGCGACGTCAGTTGTCTATCGAGAAGCAGCAGACACGGAAGCCGTACGAGCTTTACCAGCTTAATCGAGGGACCGATAACCGTTTCCTCGAAAACGGAAGAGGTGAGTCGAAGAAACTCGGTTTTCTACTTACTTTTGAGATGCGGTTAAGTAGTAATACGACGATATGGTCAGACAACGTCTCACCCTTCGGTCGTAGACGCATTTGACGTTGAAACTGTTGAAAAATGTTGATCCGTCCAATTATCGAAGATACTTGTAGGCTCTTGCGTATCCTAATTAACCCTTAGAGCTATTACGATTCACGTCTGCAATGTGATATTACGTGCTCGAGAAAAATTAGTAAAATATAATATTTTTTCGACAGATTTTGAACAAGATATAAAAATGATGATTTTTAATTAAATACTCAACGAATAATCACAATAATTTGTAGATTATAATCAAGAGTTATCGAATAAATTTGAGTCAGTGCAACGTTGTCTGAAATACTTACTGCCACTGCAAGTCTCGTCCATGACGAGCCCACGAAATTACGTACAACGTCGGAATTACAAAAAACCGACGAAAAAATGAACACCTCAAAGAATATTACAGCCGATGATGATATCACAACCAAAATTGATTTCCATATAAATTTATTGAAAAGAAAAAGTTATTTTCATGAGTCAAAGTTATCATTCAAGTCACAATGACTCGTTAAATTCAACGAACAATCAATCATCGAATTTCTCCTTTCGTAAAATTGAAACATTGATAGCTTAATTCATCATTTGAGCACAATTGTAATTCCAAAAATCTTCGGCCTCTGACAGTACCAAATATCAATGGCCGTCAATGAGAACAGCAAGCGCTAGCGTTCAAGTAGTTACGTACGTGGCCTGGTCAGCCCAGCAGTAGATCGAGTAGCAAGACGGCAGTGATAAAAGCGTAATTTAATCTGACAGCTCGACAGGTGTGACGCCAGGCTGTGATGAGTAAGGAAAATCATCCGGACGGCCGCGTAACCGGCTTATTATCTACTTTCAACATTGATGGATTTCATTTTACCGCTCTCGATGCGATCCGAATGTAGGAGGCGACGTTATTGCTACGTCCAGTAAAGTGGAATCGCGATTACTTTGCACTTTGATTTATTTCCATTCGCTTTTATCAGTGCACTCCTCCTCGATCTTCGTGATTTATCGACGTACGCGTCGAAGCTACAGCTGTTGCGTGATTTTCAGTTTTCATTCCCTCTCAATGTCCTACAATCCCTCCCGCAGGTCGTTTCGCGAATTTTTTCGGGAGACCACGAAAAGTGTAAGAAAATCTGCACTCTACTGTATTTCTGCAGACGTATTTTCGATGCTATCCGTCTCACCGAGCTATATATACTTCAGGAACGATACGAACGGTACGAGAAAATCACACTTGACGGGAGAAGTGGTTCGATATCTTATGAAACATCTTCCGATAGCAGACGTCAATATTTCTCGACTCAACCGAGTTTTAAGGAGTTTAATCGGTTCTCGTCCATCGTAACAATCAAATATCTGCAATGATACGATTAATATAAAAAAAATCATTTCCGTTATGCGTGAAACGTGGAATTATATTTTTTGTACTAGAAGCAATTAGCTTCAACCTATGCTGCTCAAGAATATATATTTTACAAAAATATTTCGATTTTTTAGGTCATAAGGAGTTCGATCGGTTTTTAATCGGCCTCCCTTCTATTGCAATATCTGCAATAATACGATTAATCTAAAAAAATCATTTCTGTCACGTGTAAAACGTGGCATAATCTTTTCTGTTCTAGAAGCAACTATCTTCAATCCATAATGCTCGAAAATATACATTTTTCGAAAATATTAACATTTTTTTAGTACGTGCGAAATAAAAGTTGTCCTTTAAATCTTAAAAAATAAAGTTCTCAGTCGTTTCTCAAGAGAGCCGAAGCCAGTTGGGTAGACGCCGCGATTCGGGAGCTGAGTGCGTGTCACAGACGTAAAAGATACGATGCACGCTGCAACGAGGTTGCATCTGTAAAGAGCGTATACGGTGAAGACGTCGACGACGTTCAAGGGACGACGCGATGCATTTTCGCGCCCGTTCTACGTCACGCGACAAACTCGTAGCTGTTGCCGACGTATACCGGAATTGCTGGCGTAGCCAGTGACGTCATAGATCGCGGGAGAACAGAACATCAGGGCCGGGGCCGCTAATTTTATCCCTGGGATTAATTAAGATCGCTCAATTTTCGCAAGAGTCTTTATTTAAGCGGGACGAAAAACGGCGGCCAAGTGAACATTCGTGTGACGATTTTTGGTCGTCGTAAATTTTCTTTTCATTTTCACCGACTCGTTTTCTACATGTGCCCATATATTTTATGGGGCTCATTTATTTTATTGTATTTAATTTTTTCTACATCTTTCTTTTATTTTGATCATATATATTATTATTTTCACCTGCGTCTGCGATGCTTCGTCGATTTTAATTTCGTACGTTTCGTTGTAATAATGATTGGATTATTTGCTTTAAGGGTGGCTCCTGCGAGTCTCTGTCGTCCAAGGGCGGAGCCTTGACCGGAAGCGACTCCGGAGTCCTTGAACTCAGCGACAGCGGGGGTGGAGGCGGCCCTCCCGGAGAATGGGACGGGGTACCCGCTGTGGTCAGACAGTGCATCAGGCATCTCGAAGCCACGGGACTCAGGACGCTCGGTATTTTTCGTGTATCGCCATCGAAAAAGAGAGTTCGTCAAGTGAGTCCCAAAAGAAAACAACTAGATTACTATTTTTTAAATTAATTAAAAAACGATAGATGATATGGTAAATTTTTATTCACAGAATTATGATATTTTTGTAGTCAATTACTAAATATTATCAATTTTCAATGCTCATTAATTATAAATGAGTTTCACGTTTATAGAATTTATTCAATTTCATTTAATTTTACGAATTTAATCGAATTTGATTTGAATTAATTTCTTTTTTAATTCGTCACTTACGGAACGATTTTTTTTTTGTTTTTTTAGTTAAGGGAGGACTTCGATTGCGGAAGGGAAACCAAAATAGGGCCAGATCAGTGTCCCCACGATGTAGCTACTTTGCTGAAAGAATTTTTTCGCGACCTACCTGACCCTCTGCTATGCCGAGATCTCTACCAAGCTTTCGTCCACACGCAAAGTGAGTCGAGCAAAGTTTTTTCGTCCTTACCTGATACGCCCATCCACCGTGTAAACGATTATAATAACGATCAACGATTTTTGAATAATCAGAGATCAGAAACAGACGCCTACAGCAAGAAGCTCTTCAGCATCTCATACAACTTCTGCCACCGCCGAATCGCGAGACGCTTTGGGCGCTGCTTAATTTTTTGACGGAAGTCGCGACCAACAGCGAGGACAGGAAGATCGACAATGGCGAAAGAATACCCGGAAACAAGATGGACGCCACCAATCTCGCAACTGTAATTATTTATACGATCGTTGTAATGATCTAAAAATCGAAAAAGAAAACAAAATCGATTAATCAATGATGAGTTTTGATGAATAAATTTGAATGATTTCAATTCAGGTCTTCGCGCCGAATATACTTCACTGTGTGAAACCGGGACAAGCAAGATTGGAGGTATCGGCAGAACGAGCGGAAGAACGTATAGATGTGATAAACGTCGTACGGGCTTTGCTCGAAAACACGCCGGCCCTTTTCACCGTTCCTGCGGCCCTGCTCGACGAGCTCTATCTACACATGATGGACACTCATCCGGGTGATCTCGACCTGGCCTTGTCGCGACGTGCCGAAGAGTCAGTACAATTAAATTATACCTGTCGAAGCTTGAGGGAACGAGCCACTGTGATCAATTTCAAGTTCATCATTTTATTTTTCAATTTCATGAATGATCCATAATTAAAAATTTTAACGAGTTTCTTTCAAAATGGCGTTGTTAAATCGAGTTGACGGTAATCTAAATTAAGGAGTCTGATTGATATGAACATGGTCTTATTTACGTCAGAAGTTTTTAATCGACGATCAAAGGCCCAAAGGTTGAAAAAAATGTGCAAAAATACCTTCACCCGTCAGCTTATTGCCGTCGCGAGCCCCTTAATCCCATTACAGCGAAAAAAAAAATAGCTATTTATAATTTTTCTTTAAATCCTTATTGATACAGAGAATGCGGCGACGAGGTCGATCCCTGCAGCGAAACCGAGAATTTCCCCGTCGAAGACAACATATCGACGGTTCAAACGGCGAAAAAAGTTTGGACGAGAGAACAGTGTCTACATCAGACTGCCGGAGTGGGAGGAGATATCGGACCGAGGCCGAGAAGGCCGAAAAGACCGGGAAGCCGAAGAAAGGACGAAGGACGGAGCAACAGCGTTGACAGCGGTTCGAGCGAGGATCCGACGGATCCCCGAAGACGTTCGTCCCCCATGGTTATCACCGCGAGTCTAACCATACCCATGTCCGGGGCTTTTACCCTCAATCTCGACGATCCGGATATTCCGTACATCGAAGAAACCCCGAAACAACCTTCCGCACCTCCGCGAAGACAGAGACAGCGTTCCACTTCCGGTTGCAGCGAAGGTACGATTTGTACAATTCTGTCAATCGATAATACTCAACGCGTAGTTGTTTGATACATTTTACGCCGTTCGAGTCGTCAGAGAAATGGTAGAAAGGTAGAAAATTGATTGGAAAGCACAGACAAATCACATTGATAGAGAATAATAATGATAATAATAATAATAATAATAATAATAATAATAATAATAATAAAAATAATAATACAAATAATAATAAAAATAATTAGAATAATAATAATAATAATAATAATAATAATAATAATAAAAATAAAAATAATAATAATAATAATAATAATAATAATAATAATAATAATAATAATAATAATAATAATAATAATAATAATAATAATAATAATAATAATAATAATAATAATAATAATAATAATAATAATAATAATAATAATAATAATAATAATAATAATAATAATAATAATAATAATAATAATAATAATAATAATAATAATAATAATAATAATAATAATAATAATAATAATAATAATAATAATAATAATAATAATAATAATAATAATAATAATAATAATAATAATAATAATAATAATAATAATAATAATAAAATAATAACAATACGAGTAAATCGGGTAAATCGTCTAAATCGCCCGGAATTCGATTCACGACCGAAAAACTCGTAATTCGTTATTCGGTATCTTCGTCTCCAAGCATCGAACAGTGACCACAGATCCCTCCGCGTTTTATCCCGTCATCGTAATCCCGAAGCAGAAATCATTCTTTCAAACGAACGTTCGTTGATTGTGAATTCAGGTGGACGACACGGCAGCGACAGCGCCGTTGGATCTTCGGCCACTCTTTCCGGCGATCAACCGCCGAGTTCACCACCCTCTTGGGCTTCCACACCACCGGCCAGCCCGGATAGCGCCGTCACCGCTGTTTCTTACATCCCCGATCAACAGGCCGTGCTTCAGAGGGTCTCTTTCACGACTTCCAGCGAAGTTCGGCAAATATCCCGAACCGTTAGTCAAGAATCGTCGAGAGCATCCGTTACACCCGCTTACACGCCAAGCATAACCAGTATCGGTGGCGCTGTCTTGAGGTAATATTTATTTCATTTTCATGGATTTTTTCGACGAATAATTGTTCCATGTATATTGAAAAATGTTCGACTGTTGATAAGAGTCTCGATAAAGCTCATACAAAAATGCTATGCAATACAAAAAAAAGTCCAACGTCGATTCTTTTTTTTTTATCGGCTACGAAAAAGCCATACATAATTTTAGACAAAGATTCAAAGTCGCCTGATCGATATTTGAAGTAGAAATTATACTCACCGCATAGTTGATAAGATTCCTTACCGAAGACTTCAAAATTTCAACTTTTTTTTAAAACTTCAACTCAATATTTCACGTGAATTCGATTATAAAAACCATTCCACAATCTTACGATTCGTCCAGCTAATAAAATTCCAATAAAATATCAGCAAAACAATAACTAATATACATTTCTATTCTCCCCAAAAAAATACGAACTGCGCCGAATCTCGAAGATTCTCGAATCAAACAATTCAACGATTACGCATTTTCAGATCAAAAACGGCCGACATCGAGAGGATGCTGCACATAGCGAGGCCGGATTTGGTCAATACCGTACAAATGTCGAAGAGCACCTCGAGCTCGTCCGTGACGAGTTCGATGAGTGACAACAAAAAATATACGAAAAGACGTTACACGGATTCTAGGCATCAAACTCGTCACATACCCGACGCTGACAGCCTCGTTGGCAAAACTTCGGCCACGACGATATCTCAATCTACACCCGCGGTCAACGCTAATTCCCAACCCCAACGATCAAGTGTCACCGCTCCGGTGTGGAAACGTCGAGAGCTCATCTCATCCGCTCCCAAAGATCGTGAAAATTATTTCTGATATCAAGAAAAAAAAAAAGAAAAAAATTTTTAACGAAACGTATGACGAATTTAAAACCTGAAATTTACCTTTTATTCGTTTTCACGACGTTTTTCGTGAAAGCCTAATTAGAAAAACGGCGTCAGAGACGACGACATCTAATTTTTGAACCGACGAATCGTCTTCGCGTTTCCTCCGGGCGAGGAAAACGCCGTCAGGATTGTTTCCGGCTGACTCGTGCACGATTAAATTTAAAGGGAAATACAAGAAAAACCAAAAAAAAAAACAAAAAAAAAACAGACATGAAATCACTCAACTTTCAACAAAGATGATGATACACTACGTCGTTAAGTTTTTAACTAATGTACAAGCGAATAAATGAACGATTAATTTTTCTACAAAAAAAAAATAAAATAAAATATTCTATAATATATATATGCGTAATATGTGAATAAACGTGATGATACAAATGATTCGTTGATACATCGCTGTGGGATGAGAATATTTTTAAACGTGTTTTATTTGCGGTTTTATATCGTCGACGATTTATAATCAAGAACATATACAAGTGTTTTTTTTTTTTTTTTATTTTTTTATTTTTATTATCAGATTTGATCCAATTGTGCAGAAGAAGATCGATCGATTTTTACGATCTATAAAATATCGATCACGATTTCTTTCTCTCTCTCTCTCTCTCTTTCTCTCGTCATAAAAACTTGAAAACACACACACACCCGCACACACACACGATCAGACTTCAACATATCTCAGTCCAAATCAACAACCACCCAAAACTTCAATTAGCGAATTCAACGTTTTCTTTTTTTTTCCAGTTCTTTTTCCACGTACACGTCTACATAAATGATGCTCAAAAAATTCGAATGGAAGATTGAAAAATGCAAAACATAACAAACCATTGCGATCGTTCGATTGGATTCAACTTAAAGTGTTATTTACACAATCTCATCACCCTCTACCATACGATTCGTCATCATTATCATTATTATTATCATTATTTCTCCTTTAAAAAAAAACCAAAGCGTCGAATCCGACCTTAATAAATTCATCGCAAAGTTGTTGACTTTTCACCGTCACACTGGGTGGAATTTAACACGTCGTCATTTAATTTCTCACGAATAAACTCATCGTACATCATTCAAAAATTATCGAACCGTGTTCTGTAATTTTTTTGAACCACTTCGGACGAATAATTTGCAATTTTTTGCAATAATTTGCAATAATTTATTTGCAAATAATCCGCAATCTTTTTTCAATAACCGACTGAATGGAATCCACCCAGTGTGACGTCCGTGATTATTTTTCGGTAGAGCGACGTCGAAGGGTTGAACAACGAGGGTGGACGACAATTTTTCTCGTAGCTTCGACGTAAAAGATTTTTCGCGACGTTTCGTTTCCGCTTTCGAGACGGAAAAACACGTCGTCGCGGATTCGAGGATCTTGCGGTGAATAAAACTTTATCGTTCGTAGCGTGTTTGAGGATCGAACGGCAACACCGAGGGTGTACATAAATATATCCATCTATAAAATCGTCGTGAAACATATATATAAATATATATATACGCCCGGTGAAAATGGTAAGTGCACTTAAATATTTATTATCAAACGTTTTCCCAACGCACACTAAAGTGTCGCCATTTTTGTGCGGATTTCTGTGAGTACGATTAACACAATTATATTTCCTATCGTATGCCACATCGATCAACGAAGCGTTGAGTCCAACGCCTCGATCAAACTACCCTCCAAAACACTTTAAATAAATTTAACCGAATAAAACAAAATAAAAACAATTAAATTCATCGACAGGGGAAAAATTGATAAAATAAAAATTAATGATAATAATAGTGACAATGATAATAAATAAATTTAACCGAACAAAACAAAATAAAAACAATTGAATTCGACAGGAAAAAAATTGATAAAATAAAAATTAATGATAATAATAGTGACAATGATAATAAATAAATTTAACCGAACAAAACAAAAATAAAAACAATTAAATTCATCGACAGGAAAAAAAATTAATAAAATAAAAATTAATGATAATAATAGTGACAATGATAATAATTAAGATAACAAAATCTTCTCTTCGAAAGGACGAGGCTACTTCCGGCTTTTAAGGGTGTGATTAAAAAACGAAAGAATAAAACAGCATCATCAAAGTTTCATGTAACGAAAACGGGACGTTAATCGCAGTGGTAATTGCTAGCATTATATCCTTTCTCTCTTTGTTTAAATTAATATATGTATCCCATACATATATTTATATTTATATATATAATATATATATATTATGAACATCGGGTGTTTATTTATACTATATATTTATCTATATATTCATTTATTCATTAAAAAGAATCGCTAAAAAATATAAATATCTCTCTCGTCGTTTCACGACTAAGCTGCCTACGTTAGGGCTGGACGGATGCGGTTTATTTTATTTTTAATTTTTGTTTTTTTTTAAATTTCATTTCACTTTTTTTCTTTCGCATGCGATGCTAGAGAAACCTATGATATTATAAGTATGATATATCTCCTCTCACTTTGTCCGTATTTCGCGTTTTTTCTTCGACCCAGAAGCTTCGTACGAATATTCGTTCGTGGACGAATTAAAAAATCAAAGTACCACGTATTCGACAATGTTCTCTCTATCACGATTAATTTGATTAGTTCGTTTCATTTTCGTAGTTTTTTTTTTTTTCCTGCTTCGCGATAATATCATCGACGGGGTCGTGACGAAGTCGAGCCACGAATCACAGCTTCCGGTTCTTCAGACCTCGGTCGAGTGCGTTTGAATTCGCACTTTTTTCTGCGAACCGCTTCTGGAAAGCGTTGGACTGTGGGCCGAAAATCCGGGATTGTGAATACCCAGAGGTTTCGGTTTTTTCAAGGAGCTACGCAAGGGCGACGCCGTGCTAGCCACGCTTCCGGAAGTCGCGACGGATGCCATCGAACCGTTTCCCGCCAGGCCGACGACACCGACGTAAGGTTTTCCACTCGTGTCCGTCACCGAAATCGCTCCTCCTGGAAAACGAACGAAAACAAACGTGACGAGGGGAATAAATATATTTTTATCGAATGTACAATCACGTCGTAACATCGTGAACTACTCGATTGGCCGTGAGATCGTCGAATAGCGGTCGATAAAAATAATCCAGCGAATTAATTACAGAGAGAAATAATTTCGTTGTTTAGTTTGACAGTCGGATGACGGTGAAAAAAAACGACGAAAAAGGCCATTCTGATGTTGCGAACGTTGCACTTTCTTTATTTCTGAAGTATTAACCCTTAAGACACACACAGGGTCATTTTTTAACTCTTTTATTTTTTTGAGAAAGTTTTTTTTTGTTTTTTTGTTGAGAAACTTTTTTTCGAAAAAGTTTTTTGTCTCTTGAATTTTTTTTCTACACATGTGAATAATTGCAATCGCACTTTCTATTGATATCAATTGATTCAACAATGTTTAAAGTATATTTGAGAATTTTTTCAACCCGATCGCACGATTCAATTCAAAATGGCGGGCAGTCAAAGTTCCTGGTCAAATTGTCCTCTAGTCTGGTATTTGATCGAAAAAATAGGTGCGTGGTATAAACGTCAAGTATAAAAAAAATGTTTATAAACGTATGGACATTACGAAACGATGAAAACCGTAAACGTTATGGACTTTGCCGCGTAAACCAGCAGATGCGGTGGTTCGAAGTCGTCGTTAAATTTTTTTTCACGAGGTGACATGGAGAAACGTCCACGTGGAAAGCGGGTATATAGACTTTTCGCAATTCTCATATCCGCTCGGTTTTCACATCCTCGTTCGCTCTCCAGAGAAAAAAAAACTAGAATTAAATTCGACGCCATCCTTTTCGTTCTACGACTTCTGCGCATCGACTAGGTCGTTTTAAACTCGGCATATCCTCGTTCTCCCTCGCCTATTTCACCCTTACGAGTCTCCAATGAACCTCTCTATATCCGGAGCTGTATATCCGGAACTATACGACGAGGTGACTTTTCGAAGTGACTTTTCGGATCGTTCTGGAATTATTACTGAACCTATGAGGAAACTGTCGTTAACGGGTCGTTGAGCGAGCGACGGGGAGTGCCAACAAACGAAACAGACATTTTCACAGTTCTGATAACGATAATAATCATGAAAATTATAATAATAAAAATAATAATAATAATAATAATAATAATAATAATGATAAAAATAATAATGAAAATAATAATAATGAAAATAATAATAATAATAATAATAATAATAATAATATTAATGATGATAATAATAATAATAATAATAATAATAATAATAATAATAATAATAATAATAATAATAATAATAATAATAATAATAAAAATAATAAAAATAATAAAAATAATAAAAATAATAATAATAATAATAATAATAATAATAATAATAATAATAATAATAATAATAATAATAATAATAATAATAATAATAATAATAATAATAATAATAATAATAATAATAAAAATAATAATACAAATAATAATAAAAATAATTAGAATAATAATAATAATAATAATAATAATAATAATAATAAAAATAAAAAAAAAAATAATAATAATAATAATAATAATAATAATAATAATAATAATAATAATAATAATAATAATAATAATAATAATAATAATAATAATAATAATAATAATAATAATAATAATAATAATAATAATAATAATAATAATAATAATAATAATAATAATAATAATAATAATAATAATAATAATAATAATAATAATAATAACAATAAAAATAATAATACTAATAATAACTACGAGCTACTATTCTCATGTAAATATACTGAAACCACAAATCTTTGCTTTGCTGGGACGCCCCGTGGCTCATTTCCGTTTCCTCCTGGGGCTCGTGTTGATTTCGCATGGACCCTCGGACCCGGTCGACTCTTATCGTCGCGATTCGTCTCATTGTCGCAACAATCCCACGATTTCCATAATATTCTCATGCATCACAATTTTTATTCTTCTTACGCGAAACATTTTTTTTTCTCTTTGTGTGAAAGTATTTTTCTTTCGACTGGTATGGAGATTTTTATTTGACGAATCAACGTCCACAAACCGTCTTGGTGTTTATTACGATCTGAATTGTTTTTGTTTGTTATTGTTGCTGGGGAATTTTTTTCTCGCGGTTCAGCTCGCGAAAATATTCTGACATGCCATAAAATTGCGGTATCAAAAAAAATTTCCCGGGAGTTTCTTGTACCGCAATGGATTCTGGTAACAAATTTGGTTTTTATTTCAACGTCTGGAGTCTTCAAGCGCGAGGTTGTAAATTAAAAAACAGAATAATTTAATTCATGTTTTTTTAATTGCGAGTAAAAGAGATTAATTGGAAAATTAAGACGTCAAAGAAATTGCATGGCCATTTGTCGGTCCACGGAATTCGCTATAACCGATCAAAGTATTTTCTCAATAAAAGAAGCCATATATTGAATACCGCTGTTCAAACAAGCGACCGCCCTTCGCGCTGGCTGCAACGCACGCGTAACTTTTCGATGCGAATTCCTTTGAGTACGTAACCATTATCCCAATTAAGGTGGCGAAACGTGTCATTACGATCGTCTGGAGGATACACCTTACGTATATTGCGAATTTTCCACTCGACAAATTGCTCCTCACGGTCGCACGTGTACAACGTTGAAGCCTTCGGGAGCATCGACAGGGTCACGACGTGTCTCACACCTCTCTCAATTCGTTTCCCATTCGAGTTTCTTCGAGTTAATGATATCGAATGAACTGCAATCCACGAGCAGCCCTTTTCATTTTATTTCCGAAAGTTATATCAAATTTCGACGATGCGAAAAATAATCAACGAGACTCGTTGAATTCCACTAAGATTAATTATCGTCGAATAATAAATTTATCTACATTTTTTTAATAACTGTAAATAATTTTGATCAATTGGGTGGCTTGCAATTAGTCTGCTATAACCAGGGATAAACATTGATTCGATAAAAATATATTATAAATATTTTTTAAATTAATTATCAATTGATTATCGTCGAATAATAAAAAATGTCACTTTTCTGTAATAACTATAAATATTTTTATTAATTAGCTGAGCTGAGTCTGTCATAAACATGGATGGACCATCGATTATATAAAAATATATTTTGAATACTTATCCAAACGAATAAATACGATTAATTATCGTCGAATAATAAAAATTTCAACAGTCCTGCAATAACTATAAATAATGAAGATTATCATAATTCTTCCAATGAATTCTGATCTTCAATAAAAATTACGATCCACTAAAAAATGTAGTAATAAAAATCTCCTAAATACATCGCCATTCAACAAATCCCAACCCCTCATTCCGAAACACTCAGCTAAGTACTCACAAATAAATAAACAAAAGGTCCAAAAAAAAATAAATTCCCCTAATCGATTCCCCAAAATAATAATACATTAAAAATTAATAATAAACTTCGAGCACTTCCCAAGTAAAAAAAATTATATATCGTCTACATATAATTTTTTACTATTTCTTCTTCTTCCTTTTTCATCATTATTATTATTTTCTACGACACATAGGATTAGCCATAATCCGAAATGTCGCTTTCAACGTCGTCAATCATTGTCCCGGAAACTCACATTGTTCTCAGACGTTTGACAAAAGCGAAGTAACCTCGTCAAGTGCAATCTCGAGTGCAAAGTGCGTACCGCACGTAAGTCACGTGCACGTGACAGCTTGGCCCAACGTAAGTGCTCAAAACGTACGTTGTTATCCGGTACGTTTGGACTAAATTCACCGAGACAACAACGATTTACGGTTCTATCGATATTGCGCGTTCGCTACGCTGCGCTTTGGCCTATTCTTGGTGATGCGATCGGTGACGGCAATTAAACGGGGCGGCGACGAGAATTCCGTCGTTGTTACATTTATGAATTTTAAAAGGTATTCGTGTAAAAAATCGAAGGAATTTGGAACAAAATGACGAGCAAACAAGATCGTAATCGACTGAAGAATTTATGAGAAATTAATTTCCACCGATAAGTCTGGTGGAAGCTGGGCGACTGGTACTTGAATTAATTAAGGGTTTAAATTTCGTACCATTCGTTGGATGATGACGTTCCCGATAACCAGGATTGTTGATGGTTGTGGAACGCGATTCGACGATTTCCCTGTGTTTCGTGGGATCTCCGCCCCGTCTCGCGTAGATGCCCTCGTAAACGGCGGCCACGAGAACACCGAAGTTAAGCGCAATTGCTGCTATCTGCAATTAAGATAACAAAAACGACGACAAAAAAATCATTATACGGAAAAAATGTGAATTAATTTTGTTGAAAAATTGAAGGATGAAAGAATAGATCGAATGTGATAAATTATTTCGCTGAATAAAATTTTATAAAATAAAAATAAAATGATAATTATAGAATACTTTAATAAATTTTCATTCGAATGAAAACTTAAAATTACTTAGAAAAATTAATTTTACTCTGCGATCCGAGTAGAGTCTACCAAACTCCCCAATATTCTTTATAAAAAAAAGGTATACGCGCAATAAAAATAGTATCTCCGCGAAAACATTTATTCGAAATTTAATCCCGAAAATGGTAGCAACCAAACACCGACCCAAACAAGCCAAAGTCGTTGCAGTAGTCGTTGCCTCGCCATTTGATCCTCTTAGCTCGAAGGACGACCGAGACAATTCGAGAAAAAAAACGACGACGGCGGCTCGGGTTTTCAAGCACGGAAATTCAAGTGGTGAAAATTCAGTCGAAATAGCAGACACTCCGCAGCAACAGCAGCAGCAGCATCAGAAGCTGCCAGAGCACGGGAAAACAAAGAAAAAGAGGTATGCCGGAATTCAATTAGAGAAAACAAAAGGCGGGTCGGTTCTCTGCACGCTGTGGTGTCAAACTGGTGTATACACGCTGGTGTAATTAATCTTGGACACCAGCGTTTTACTTCTCCATTTGTCTTTTACTTTCTGGTCCGAACCACAGAGATACGCGGTAACGCCGAGATAACCCACGGACAAATGAGCGAAACGTCAACGAAAAAAAACGATCTACCTTTCCCTGCTTTGGTTTTGGTCTGCGTTCCATTCGAATCTCATCTTTCGCTTTTCTCAGGAGACATCTTTTCTTTTTTTCGCTCATTTTTATTATTATTATTATTATTATTATTATTATTATTATTATTATTATTATTATTATTATTATTATTATTATTATTATTATTATTATTATTATTATTATTATTAT